>JAEQML010049981.1:0-49395 GCA_016904865.1 Pissodes strobi | reverse complement strand
CCTTCATCCTCGTCAATCGGGCTGCTGGGTGTCTCGGTCAACAGCAATATGTCATGGCATGACCATGTTGCTAACATCGCAAAATCAGCCTCCCAGAAGCTTGGTGCGCTATTCCGCAACAAAAAACTCTATACACCGCAGCAGTTGCTCTTGCTGTACAAAGCGCAAATAAGACCGTGCTTAGAATATTGCTCACATATCTGGGGTGCCGCACCAAAGCATACCCTAAAGCTGCTGGATTCCATTCAGAAGAGGGCTGTGCGTCTCGTCGGCGATCCGGAGTTGACCCGGAATCTGGATAGTCTGGAACATCGCAGACATGTGGCCGAGATGTCTCTGTTTTACAGATACTTTCACGGCAGATGTTCCCAGGATTTGGCCCGCATAATCCCGCCCCTGGCAACTCCTGTCAGACAGTCCCGACAGACGGCAGGAGCGCACCAGTTCGTCGTACGACTAGAAACACCTAGAACATCGCTTTACCAGAGCTCCTTTGTCTGGCGCACTGCATCACTGTGGAACTCACTTCCAGGACATCTGTTTCCCACTAATTACGACCTACAAATATTCAAGAACCGTGTCAATCAACATCTTCGCACATACACCGCTCGTCGTGCGCCATAGGATCTCCCTTTAGTGTGTGTGCCACTGCCATAAAAAAAAACTTAAGTTCTTTTACATTTAGGTTATATGTAAGAATAGCCATGTAATGAGTTACAAAATATAAAATAAATAAGATATGACCTACCCTTAAGGATGGGGCCAGCGCCAACATGTGCTCCGACTGCTCTAACCCTAAATCCGCAGGTCCTCGGTCTTGAGAATTCTTAAGAGCGACTCAAAATCAAACGACTATCAACTAAAATTTTCGATGAGATATCTCAGAGCAAAAAAAGACGATATTTTTCGTGCAGGTTTAAGATTATTGGATGCTCGTTAGATTTGACGTTCAAGTGTTATCATGTTTCTTTCAATAAATAATGGATATAAATATAAAAATGTAATTATCTACGAAACTAATAAAAAATAATAACGTGATAGCATATATCAAGTTATTATTTATTTCCAATTCACACAACTATAGAACTAGATTATATCGGAAGTAACAATATAACATACTAAATGATTACGAAAGTTCCAAAATCAATTTCAGCAAATTAATGATAAACGCAATGTACATAAGGTACTTATCGCCACATCATACTAGTAATTAAGAGTTATCAGTCTAATACCTATTGCTACTAAACCTTGTGCCAGTCTGCCATGGTATAAATCTGAAAAATTATTATAGCCAGATAGTTAATCAGTCAGAACGAAAATGTTTATCATTTACTACGTATATCGTTATTAAATAGGAATCATAAGGAAATTTAATATGAAAAAAAAAATATGAGCATTAGTTGAACCACACTAGCAAATATTATCTCAACCAGAGGTAAGCTATGCTTACACCTTAACAGTTTCAAAAATATTTATATCAATACAACGCAGGAAAAAATAAAACACGCAATCTAATACATCGTTGAAAAATACTAAACACACGCAAATAACATTATGTGGAAGATGACAAGCGTTTTGTGTACATAGTACCATACCCAACCCAACATAAACTACATTTATCTCATCTGGTTTTCGCCGATATCACCTCCCACCTTCTGAGTTGCTAGGCGCCTTGGGACTCACAAACTCTCAGTGGCATTTGGGGTAGTGCCCACCTAAACATCTCTGTGGCTGCAGTCGGTACAAAAAAAAAACAATCACTTGTACTAACTGGTAGCTACTTGGTTAGCTCCAAATAAAAGCCCTAAAAGAGAACAAGCTCTAATTAAGCATTTTCCTACTGCAATTTTAGGCAGCCACCTCTTTTAGAACACTCTCCACACAAAGAGTATTTTAAAATAATAATAAGACCCCCATAGTAATTCAGCTCATCCGTCACAAAATGGCGATGGCCATTTAGCCAATATTATTATTACCCTATAGATAATTGTCATAATAAAAGCCATAAGGAAAACTGAACAATTTAGCCGCTGCTTTACTTTAATTTGCTCTTTTAAAAGTTAAAACCCTAGGCAAGAACAAAGCTTGCCCATATATGCAATTAATATTAAATCATTCACTAAGCTTGTGTAGTAAGTACTTTCAAATTTCTTGTAACCAAAAATTCAAAGTAGAAAAAAAATGTATTAAAAATCAAATACAACTATTATAGAACCTACACCTGATTATACAATACGAGTTCCCATAAAGGCAAGAGAATAAGCTATGAGTGGTCGACTTCAACATGTTTCACCGAGGACGGTATCATGAATCACTATTCAGTACCCTTCATTTCCCCTGAATATTACTTCTTGTAAAAGTAATGAATATAATAAAGTTATACTACTTATGCGTGTGCTAGGTTCAAGTTATCTTATGTTCGATGATATTGCATGATATAGCAAGTGCATGAATTAATAACATTTGAAACTGATTCAAAAATAACGTTTTCTATATAACAGTCTTGTGCAGTACATTTAATCTTCTCTGAGAACCGTTAGAAAACTATACCTGAATGATTTACACCATGAGGAAAAGTCTCTCTACAGAAAATAAATGAGTATGTATTGTACAATATGTGAAATATATATATTCAGCTGGCTACTTAGGGTTTTGGTGGCGATGACGAATGGGAGCAAGGCTCTCACCTACAGGCACCTCTTGATGAAGGCAGACGGTGTAATTTGTTCCGGAATCATCCGCACGTGGTCAGATACCAAAAAATATCCTGACTTCAGACAACTGATAACTATGCCAACTTCCCTAGCCTGAAATAACATTATCCCCGTAAAGGCGAATTAGAAATTCATAAATTTTTCAACAGGCTTACGCACTACCTGCTCTTAGGGTTTCGCACGGTTTACCAAGAAATGGAACGAGGTCAAGTCAAGATCGTCTACCTTGAACGCCAAGATTCAATGTTTAAGGGTCAGAAAAAAATCGACCAATAGGCCAGCTTTACATTGTCCCACGACAACACATAAATTACAACAAAATGGTTGCCACCAAATTTATTAGCATCTTCAATACGCCATAAAACTTACCTGAAACTATGTGATTTTATGTATTGCTGGTAAAATAAAGAAAACCGACGATAAAACCATTATCCATATTAATTCAAGCCTAAACGTATCTTTAACCTAGAGCCTGCGTCTCTGCTGAAACCAGCTGGCGGTGTTGCCAAATTTATGAACCACAACGCAACCCCTAAATCATCTTACCTGTTTACATCAAGCGAAAGCTTAGACGGTCGTTTAACATCAAACTAATGGTAGCACATCAATAAAATATGTTACCTCTTCTTGGTTTGGTCCGCAAACACATCAAAATCGTATAAGGATCGCTAGAGAATCATGTACACTTGGCAACATTCCAAAAGTACCCGTTAAAGTTAGGCAACCAAGAATTATTGTGAAAGTCAGCTGTCTTATCTCATCTGAAGGTTATCATATCAGAAATAAACATTGGCTGAATTTTTAACTATTGAAACAAATCTGACATCCATGAGACTGTTTTAATGTATAATATTATCGGTAAGGTAAGAGACGTATTGAATGTTTTGAAATGCACTGTTTTTTTATGGTAGTGGCACACTAAAAAAAGGGAGATCCTATGGCGCTCGACGAGCGGTGTGTGTGCGAAGATGTTGATTGACACGGTTCTTGAATAGCTGTAGATTAAAATTAGAGGGAAACAGATGTCCTGGGAGTGAGTTCCACAGTGATGTAGCGCGCCAGTTGTACTACGAACTGGTGCGCTCTGGCCGTTTGTCGTCTGACAGGCGTTGCCAGGGGTGGGATGAGGCGGGCCAAATCCTGGAAACATCTGTCGTGAAAGTATCTGTAAAAGAGGGACATCTCGGCCACATGTCTGCGGTGTTCCAGACTATCCAGATTCCGGGTCAACTCCGGGTCGCGGACAAGACGCACAGCTCTCTTCTGCAGCTTTAGGGTGTGCTTTGGTGTGGCATCCCAGATGTGTGAGCAATATTCTAAGTACGGTCTTATTTGCGTTTTGTAGAGCAAAAGCAACCTGCGGTGTATACAGTTTTTTGTTGCGAAATAGGGCACCAAGCTTCTGGGAGGCTGATTTTTCAATGCAAGCAACGTGGTCATGCCGGGACATATTGCTGTCGACCGAGACACCCAGCAGTCTGATTGACAATGATGAAGAAATGTTCGAACCAGCCATAGTGATGTCAGGGCCCGCCGTATCGGCCCTCTTGGTAAACGTGGCTGCCTGGGTCTTTGCTGCATTGAACCGGACCAAATTTCTGTCGCCCCAAGTTTGAAATTTCTCCAAGTCTCTTGATTAATTGATCTAACCTGCTCCTGTCTTTGGTGATAAGTCTCAGTCGCTGGTAAAGGTTCTTCTGATCTAAATTGGGAGACACGGGTACTGTCATCTGCAAAACTGTAAACATGATTATCCGTTTCGGTCAGCAGGTCATTAATATAGATGAGGAATGGAGTTGGTGAAAGTATTGCGCCCTCTGGCATGCCCGCGTTAATGGTGACTGTTCTGAGATGTGTCCATCATCTTCAACGTGCAGAGATCGGTTGTTAAGGAAACTGGCAAGCCAGCTGCAGAGAGAGGCTGGCAGTCTGAAACACGGCAGTTTCTTGAGCAGTCCGTCAGCCAAACTCTGTCGAATGCCTTCGAAATATCCAATGCACTCGCTCGAGAATCTTCGTAGTTCTCAATTGCGCTACTCCATATATGAGTGACATAGGCCAATATATCTCCTGACGATCTCTCTTTGCAAAAACCGTATTGATTATCGCTGATTATTCTGTTGTTCTCGCGCCACTTGAGTAGTTGCTTATTGACTACAGGTTCCATGACTTTGGAGATTATGGGAAGCAAGGCAATTTGGCGATAGTTTGAGGGCGTGGTTTTATTGCCTTTTTTCGGAACAGGTTGCAGCGACTTTCCAAGAAGGTGGTTGAATCCCTTTTCCGTAAGGAAAAAGCCTGGAGAAAACGGGTGTTAGTTCGTTGGCGCAGTTCTTTAACACGATGGCAGGTATTCAGTCCGGTCCTGATGCCTTTTACGTATCTAGTTCTTTAAGGATTTTACGAATATTACGGTTATAAAACTGGACGTCTGCCACGGTAGTGTTCCGCCTTACTACAGGGAACCTGCAAAATCTCGAGTTGGAAGAGTTGGCAGATAAAATTGCAACCAGCATTCATACCGCTAAGAAAAAAGTATGAGCACTTAAAAAAGAACCCAAATCCCCAAAATTAGCCAAAATACTCTTAAACTAATTGAAAATAGAAGAACCCTAAGTTGTGAATCTACCGAATACAGACAGCTTAATATTCGAAGAGACATAAGAACGTACGAACCCAAACGATCAAGCAGGTTATAGAAGATAACTCGAATATGAAGGTCCTAAAAAATTCGCTGTCGCGGGGTAAAGCTAAGATCTTCAAAATTTCAAACGAGAACGGAATAATAGTTAGAGACCAACAAGATATCAAACACGTCATAGAGCAATACTATACTAAACTCTATAGTACATCCATACCAAATCCTAACACTGAGTCAATTACAATAAGGAACGTGAACTCCGAAGAAATCCCCTATATAAGCGTAGCATTAAAACATATGAAAAAGAGAAGAGCGCCTGGCGAAGATAATATTATCAGCGAGATGTTGAGCAACGGAGGGGGGGGGGTATGCTAGAGGTTATGAGTGTTCTTTTTAATAAATGTCTAGTTGAGGGCCAGATCCCATCCTTCTGGCAGATCGCCAACGTAATCATAATATCTAAGAAAGGAGACCTTAGTAAGATAGAGAATTATCGTCCTATAAGCTTGCTATCCCACATATACAAGCTGCTCACAAAAATAATTGAGAATCGATTAACAACTAAACTCGATTTTTATCAGCCTCTGGAACAGGCGGGATTTAGAAGAGGTTTTGGCACGTCGGATCACCTACAGTCTCTGCGATATATTATTGAAAAAAGCGCAGAATAAAACATCCCTTTACACCTTGCCTTCGTAGACTACGAGAAAGCATTTTACTCCGTTGAATTATGGGCCATTTGGGCAGCAATGGATAGTGCTAGAATGGTTTCGCGCCACACCAATCTTTTAAAGTTCATCTGCAGAAATGCCACCCTCCAAGTACATATAAGTGAGGACTACTGATAAAATAGCTATAAGGAAATGGGTCAGACCGAAGCTGTTCACTCTGACAATGGAGGATTTTTTCAAAAAACTACCCTGGCAGCCAAATGGTATCAATGTCGACGGAAAATATCTGAATCATCTTCGATTTGCTGATGATATTGTGTTGATTAGTAACAATATAAACCAGTTAGAGACAATGTTGAAACAACTAAACGAGGTTACTACAACAAGTAGGCATGAGGATGAACTTAGCAAAAACCAAAATTATGAGTACGCAGAACATCAACGTCACTATAGAAGGTCAAAACATAGAAAAGGTAAACGAATACATATACTTGGGATATAAAATCATGCTGGGTAAGGACAACCAGATGGCAGAAATTTCAAGACTATTACAGCATAGTTGGGCTGCGTTTAGTAAATTGGGCTACATATTAAAAAATCGAGAAATTCCCAATTGTTTAAAGCGACAGGTCACCGTAAATAGTGCAAACCGATTACGCGCTACGCAACGAGCGATGGAACGGGCAATGTTAGGCGCAAGCTTGTGGGACAGAATTCGGAACGAAGAAATTCGTAGAAGAACCGGTGGACAGACATCATGGCGCGAATTGCAACTCGGCAGGGCACGTTGCCAGACAAGACTAAGTATTGTCGATGGACAAATCGTATTACTTCCTGGCGACCAAGAGAAACAAAACGAGGTATCGGAAGACCTCAAAGAAGATAGCTAGAGGACGTTAAAGAGATAGCATGACGAGCCTGGTATCGCCTAGCCCAAAACAAAACATCGTGGACAGAATTAAAGAAGGCCTACGTTTAGAAGTGGACAACAATGGGCTGAAAAGAAGAAGAAGAAGTGTTGATGTTCGATATGGTGGGGAGAGCCTTGTCTTGGGGGACATCTAAGGTAAAGTGCGATGAAAATAGTTTGGCGAGCATGTTTGCTTTTTCCATGGCTGTAGTTGCCGTGATGCCATGTTCGTCTGTCAAAGGTGGGAGAGACGTTTTTGTAAAGTTATTACTTACTGCCTTTGCTACCGACTAGATATTCCTGAAGCCACTAGGGCATTGCATAAGTTTATTCCTGATTATTTGATTGTGTTTGTCCTTAGTTTCGTCGATCATACGTTTGCATTTGTTTCTCACTTCGGCAAAATACTTGCGATTTTCAGCGGTCTGATTTTGCTGCCAGTACTTGGAGGCTTGCTGTTTTCTACCTACAGCTCTTTCGCTGTAAAAGCTTGTATCTTTGAAGGTCTCCTCGATAGAGATGGCCAGAAGGCAGTACGCTCTATGGATTTATTTTGTATTTAATCGAATTAGCCTTTACTTGATGGAGATCCATAACTAAGAACCACTTAAATAAGTAAACCACTTAAAGATTTCCACTAACTTAAGTTAGTGTAAATCTTTAAGTGGTTTACTTATTTAAGTGGTTCTGATTTATTTTGTGCTAAACCAGTGAAAAATGTTTAAGTTACGTATGCGACTACAGAACTGTCAATTTTCCCTTGAACAGCCCGATAAAAAGCTAGGGTCATACGACAACCATGCAAGTATCTAACCGAGTAAGTAGTATTATATTTACCTTGACGACCTAGCATATTAGATGTAGGATTAAAGGTGAAATGACTGACTTTATTTGACCTCTATCTGTTACATGTTTTCATACTGAATTGACATATAACAGCCACTCAGCTAAATATCGCCTATTTGTATTAATTTTATTTAAAAAAGAAATCGATTTATTATTATTATTTTTTTTATTATAAAGCTTTAGTTTCATCTTTATCGAAATAGTGGGAATTAAAAAAAAATAAGAAAACAGCCAAGAAACAGTATTTCCATCATAGAGGGTATATCTTACCGTAAGACTCACATCAGTAAAGATACAAATTTAATGTATGGTCACTTTAGTTAGTTATTGCCGCAGTAGTTCTATTTGGTTATGAATTGAACGAAAAAAAAATGAGGCTTATTAAATTCAATGCCCCAAATAATATCTAAAAATAATTGTACCCCTCGGCGACACTGTCAACAGGCGTCCTTCTTAGAATAACCCTGTGCCTATTGAATAGATTCTGGGAACGGTGTGCGATTTGTCATTTCACCCCTTGTAGTAGGCGCGTTTACTACCGTAATTCAATACGAACAGTCACGACAGTAAGTAGTAAAATTTAAATCCGTAGAGAGACATTCGTATAATAGTATTATATTAAACCACCGTTGTTTATAGCTTTTAGGAGTAAATGTCAGCACATATAAAGCGTGAATGAATAGTATTTTTAATTCAAGTGTTAATTATACAGTTAGGCAACTTCTACTTTCTGATTGCACTGTTACCAGGTTTCTATCAGGATAATTTGATAGATTTTCATCCACACCGCGAATCGTAGTTTTCACAGATGAAGATTATTATTATTTTTGGCATGGGCTAACGCGGATTTATTTATTATTCTAATGTCTGTTAATTTCCTGTAGCTGTAATGGCAGTTCCCCTTATTCCATATTTAAACAATTTGTCCATAAGTAGCTCATGATCTAGACTGTCAAACGCCTTGGAAAGGTCCAGACACATCCCACAGACCCTCTGGCCCCTCTCCAAGGTGTCCAAAACAGGCCCGATAAAGTCCTGTATAGCTGTTTCTATTGACTTGCCCTTTAGAAAGCCCAGTTGGAATGTATAAAGCTTTATTCTGGGTTAGGAAAGTTAATATTCTGTTATACATTGCCTTCTCAGAGAATTTGGAAGATTGCATGCTAATTGGTCTGTAGTTTGAGATTAGTTCTTTATCACCCTTTTTAAAAATAGGAGTTACGAGAGAAATTTTAAGGTCCTTAGGAAACTTGCATACCCTAAAAGAAGTATTTATTAAATGCCATAATGGAGCGACAATTGAGTATATACATTTTTTTAAAGGAAAAATAGGGATTTCATCTTTGCCTGATGTTTTTTTGTTTTTAAGGTTGTTAGCTATTGTTATAATTTCCTGTTGAGTTGTGTCCGTTAGATAAATAGAGTTTAAGGATGATTGAATGGGCAGAGTAGAGGGTGCATTGTTCGGTGGTCTGACAGCACAATTTATAAAATAGATATTGAAATTATTGGCAAGTAATAAATCATCCCCAATTGGGAAAATATTTTTTTGGTCTTTATTACTATTAGTTAGCTCACCTATGATTTGCCAGATTACTTTAGATTTGTTGTCAGCAGAGGTTAGCCTTCTTTGTATGGCGTAATTTTTTAATTTATTTAACAGACTTTTTTCTTCAAACGTCAGTAAATCCGTCATTACTCGACTGTGTAGGCGGCCGTGAAGTTTCATTTTTGCCCCGCCGGAGCTATACTTTTCACTTTTCCGCCGGCGGAGGTAAAAGTGTTACCATAGCAACATAGATACAAACAAACAACAAAGCAAGTATCAACAACTCAAGAATTATTAAACTAAAATTTGTATTTATCACTCATTTGTGCACTGCATTTCTAAAAATCACTAATTTAAGAACAAATTGGTTATTATTTTATCGAACTTACTCAATAACTGCTTATCGATATGGAATTAAAACGCAATCGGAGACGCAATTTTAAAAATATAATTATTTTCTTCAAACGTCAGTAAATCCGTCATTACTCGACGGCCGCCTACAGGCCGTGAAGTTTCATTTTTCCTCCGCCGGAGCTTTACTTTTCACTTTTCCGCCGGCGGAGGTAAAAGTGTTATCATAGCAACATAGATACAAACAAACAACAAAATAAGCGCCAACAACTCGAGATTTATTAAACTAAAATTTGTATTTATCACTCAATTTATGCACTGCATTTCTAAGAATCACTAATTTAGGAACAAATTGGTTATTATTTAATCGAACTTACCCAATAACTGCTTATCAATACGGAATTAAAACGCAATCGGAGACGCAATTTTAAAAAAATAATTATTGTTGACAGTGTCCACTGACAGCTTTATGTTACATTACTATAGCAACAACCTGTGCCAATTCACCGACACCGGTCTAAGCCCCCTTGCGAACCCACTTAACTTAAAAAGAGATATGTTTGCATTAATTTGTCGACATTTGAAGAAAAAACCGCTTATTTTATGTGGAGGAAAAGTTACTTTTCATGGCTTGCTCTCCATTATAAACACGAGCGCGACATGAAAAGTATCCCTATTCCTCCATATAAAATAATATACTATTATAATGGTTTTTGCGATTTACATATTCATTTTTGCAATCCCGATTGTACAAGGACAGAACATAGTACAAATCAAGTTGCTGTACACAAAGTTCTATTCCTTGAGACCAAGTAAATTGGTAGGTTTTATTTATGTAATATTTTACTAATGGAAAGTGTAAGTAAAAATAGTGTAGAAATATATTTTCAAAAGAAAGCAATTTTATATCAAGCGGTTTGTCGTGACATATTGGTTTCCAATCTTCTTTATTTAATTCTCTTAAAAAGTTATTTATATTGTAATCACTAAAATTTCTGGAATAAACATATGATATTGTTGTTATGGTTTCAAAATACGTATTTATAATTTGGCCAATGTTATCAGAAATATGTCCATTTACCAAGGAGGTTGAAAAGATACAAGTTCTATTAATTATTATGTTATCAATACATGGTTTACTGGTACTAGTTATTCTTGTGTTTTTGTGAATGGTTGTGACCATGTTGAATGTTTGTAGAATCCTAAATAAGTCACTTTTCTTTGTAAACTCCGATAGGAAGTTTATATTAAAGTCTCCAGCTATAATGGCTTTAAAGTTATCCGAGTAACTTGTGTGACAAAGTAATTGAAACACTGATAAAAAAATTTGAAAATCCTTATTGGGAGGGCTGTATATCGCAATTTTTATGTATTTGTCGTTAACACCTGTATTACTGAATTCTATTAAAGCACATTCTATGTTAAAGGGTACTGATAATCTTGAAATATCAGGTCTTGCATTACATGGAAGATGGTTCCATGCGTAGATAGCCACACCACCATGTGATCCAACCTCACGACAGAAGCATGAAATAATGCTAAAGCCATTTATTGTGCGGGTATTTATTTGATTTTCTCCCAGCCAGTGTTCACTGGTACAAAACACATCTATATGATGTGTGGATAGAAGCTTTTCTATCTAGTTCACTGATGCAATTGTTTAATGAACGTACATTTTTGTGGAGCACATTTAGTTTTGATTTGTTTTTGGTATTATTTGTTTCAAGGGAAGCTGGTTTTGGGCGATTCAGTGAAGCATTCCTTACTGAAAAAACTCATTTGCGTTCTTCAGGAGGTCTTGATGCTTACGAAAGTCGAAACTGCGTATGCCAGCGTTGCTCGGCCACAATGTCTCATCATACATTTCATCCTTCTTTTGTATTGTGGCTACCACTACAAAAGCTTTTAATTTGGTTTTCCACCATTGGTAGTTCACTAACTGCGACATACACGTTTTCAAACCCAGGTTTGTCCTTAATATATTTATTGATCATAACTGCAGATACATCTCTTTTCACCCTGTAAATGTACAGCCATTCACGCCGTTCGCCTCCAGTGAAGCCTTTAGTTTCTTCGTTTGTAGGCACACTTCCAGTATTAAGCTTAAGGGTTTCCTATTTCTGTGGTATTTAGCTTGTTGGAAACCTTCGAAAATTTCATGATCATCACTTTCGAATTCCGAATTTTTGTTTATGTTTTCATTGAAGAGGTTTCTTGTAAATGTTTGGGTTTGAGGTTGCGTTTTGAGTATTTGATCTACTGATGTTTCTTGTTGGGTCATTTGGCCTACGTGCCTCGTTACGTGCCTGCTGATATGTTGCTTTGCTTGCAAAAGTACTATTTTTTTTTGTATGTTTGTTTATTATTGTTTGTTTACATTTTGTCCGTTTGTGTTTACCGGTCCACGTTCTTGTAGGCTTTGGTTTTCTAACCTTACAATATTTTTTATTAAGGAACTGTTATTTTGAGTTAGTATATTATTTTTGTCAATCATTTCTTGCATTAACTGTTTTAGCTAACGAATTTCCATACTTTTTGCTTCATTGTCATTATTCGACTCGTTAGGGACTTCCTCCTCTGTTTGCGTTTCCTGTTCGGATTTGCCGCCACAGGTGCATTTAACAAGATTTTTGCTACCACTCACTACTTTTAGCCCTGTTACTCTTAGGGTACAAGAACTACGAAACATGTATTTACAAATTATACACTTAACCCCGGATGTAACACCATTTTTACAGTATTTACACCGTTTATCTTCAGGTTCGTCGGTCGGAACTACTGTATCGTTCGCCATCTTGAATGGTACTTTCGATTTATTTTAAACATGAGTTTAGTTATGAGGTAAATAAGTTTTTTCACCATATTTTTCGTCAATAATGTATGAATCTGTTTTTTTTGCGTTGCAAGTGCATATGATTGTTAGCGGGGATTAATTTTTTTATCCAACAGTCACTACTGATAGAGGCATCCATATATGCACATAAAGAGAAGAATAATACACTCGTGGCTTTTTTCTAAAAACCCTCAAGGTTTATTTATAAATCGTCGCCCTGATAAGACATCTGCGTAACTCCAAATTAACAAAATCTGGTTTTAATAAACATAAGAAACCCGAATATGAAATAAAATTGTTCCTCAAAATTTAACGGGAGTTCCGCAATTTTCTTACAAACTATTACTGCCATGAAAGGAAAAAAGAATTGTTCTATTTATTTTATATATTAAAAACAAACATAAATATAAAAATATTAAGTTTAATTAAAAAAATTAACTCAAAGTTTATAAACTTTTCTTCCATATACAGTGTGTCCAAAAAAGTATGCAACATATGGGAAACTTCTTTATTATTATATTCTCAGAAAATTTTATTCTTCATAAAAGTTGGTGCTTGCCCTAAAACAGTAAACGAGTATTTAAAATTTTACGTACTGCTTTTAGTGCGGACGCAAATGTAATTTTTCCGAAATCGCGTCAAGAGTAAAGTACCTTAATTTATAATGATACAGCAAAATCTTATAAGGAAAAGTTCTTCCAAATTAAAAAAGTAATCTAAATATGAAATTTGAGTTAAGTACATCAATTTTTCATTTCCCTTTTTTCTCGAACACATTTAAACAATTTTGGTCCAGAATAATTGTCCACAATAATTATTACAAAATACAATTGGAATGACTGACTAAATAATAATTAATTTCATATGTCAGAGCGAAGTAAAATTATTGCTATTTATTTGTTTTTATTCCAAATGCATGGCCTACTCTTCAAGACCAAATATTTTATATGGCTTTTTAGGATACTTGGGCATATTTTACTCATCAGGTGCAAAATATAAATAAATTATTAGTTGTTTTACATGAAATGAAAAGAGTTGGGTCTATTCATGATTTTGAGAGGAAATTTTTTTAAATCAAAAGTGTTTAAATGTGTTTGCAACTCACTGATACCTAAACTGGCTATTATCTCTGGAAAAACTGCAACATTATGCAACTATGTAACTAATTTCTATCTTAAATAAATTTTAAAGTTACTTGGCAAGTATACTAATAACAAAAGAACAAAATATTCTCCAGTGGCGTAACGTTTAAGAAAAAATCGAGAAAAAAAAAAGAAAAATTAAAAGTTGATGTACTTAACTCAAATTTCATATTTAGATTACTTTTTTAATTTGGAAGAACTTTTCTTTATATGATTTTGCTGTATCTTTATAAATTAAGGTACTTTACTCTTGACGCTATTTCGGAAAAATGACATTTGCGCCCGGACTAAAAGCAGTACGGAAAATTTGAAATACTCATTTACTGTTTTAGCGCAAGCACCAACTTTTATCAAGAATTAAATTTTCTGAGAAACCAATAATAAAAAACTTTCCCATATGTTGCATACTTTTTTGGACACACTGTATAGTCTATGCTATCATTTCTATTTATTTACTAAACAGTTTTTTTATACGCTGTCCATCTCCTCAGTTTCTGTTGAAAGTTTAATGTAAGTATTCCTTCTTTTCATTTATTCCACGTATTTTTTGTAATTCTCGTAGGCATATCGAAAGTTGTGTTTTTCAGTTCTTCCTCGTCGCGAAAATGTACGTTTTAGCCTCTCATTTTTGCTTTCGTCATTTTCCCTTTGATTTGAGAAACCTTCTTTCACATATAAGATATAGTATTTCCTCTGTCATCTCGTTTGTATATTTTCTTCTTAGAGGCCCGGCTTTCCTTTCCTTTACCTATTACTGACTTATTTTAAGTTGTATTGATTTCGTTGATTTTTTCAGTTATTTCTTTTACGTTGGATTTATCTTTAACCTGTTTATGTATGTATATATTCTTTTAAGCTACTAAATTAGTTTTAATTTCATTCCAAAGAAAGCAACGACCCCTCTGGTGTCATCTAAACCAGTATACTAAGATGGTTTTTGCTGAAAGTATTGCATTGCAAAATCTTTCATTAAATATGAATAAATTTAAAAATGAGTAAATGAAATAAATTTAAAAATTAGTGAAAATCAGAAACAGTGTTTCAATTAATATTATTTCATTAAAGTCTATTTAATCCACACTATTCTGACATTTTCATTTAGCGAAGATTTCCATGTGCACAATACCCTATTTACGACAATTATACACTTTGTTTAGCAAAACTGACCAACATTAGGTTATCGCGAACAGAACCTCTCTGGATAATCATCAGCATTTCCATCTTTAACTTTAGCGTTAAGGTTGCCCTTTGCATTCGTACATGGGTGCTTATTCTCTATTTCAAGCCTTTTCTCAAATTGAATGATTTATCATCTCTTTTTCGGTCCTGTGTTGGATTACATTTCCAGCATAATTATTTTAACAGATTAAGGGATAAAATTCACCATTGGTGTTTTGATTCTGTCTGACCTTATCCACCCTGTACCAATTACACCTAAAATATCAGCTTCCCATCTTTTCTTCTTCGTGTTCCAATTGGACAGCTTTCTTGCTGCAAAGGGGCTTCTCATGTTCCAAGGTTGGGTTATTTTGGATTTCTCATCTCCGAAGTGCTGCTCATTTTGGTGTAAAGCCCGTAGATTCGTGTACATCATATGAAATTATCTCCAAATTTGTTGATTTCAAAAGCCCAACGAACATACTGCCTCCAACCAAAAGCTCTGAACCGACGCTTGAACTCACACATCATCCTCTCAGATGTATTGGACCAGACATGTCTAATATCGGAAAATATTACCTTCATTTTCAAGGCCGCCAGA
The DNA here is from genome assembly GCA_016904865.1 of Pissodes strobi. Lineage (NCBI taxonomy): Eukaryota > Metazoa > Arthropoda > Insecta > Coleoptera > Curculionidae > Pissodes > Pissodes strobi. The sequence continues at coordinate 33,979 of JAEQML010049981.1, read as the reverse complement.
CTGCCCCTCAAAGCTGAGTCTCATGATCGGTTCAACTTTGGTATATAATCCAGAGTCAATCGAGTCAACATTCCTTCTTCAATAGTGTTTCGTTTCAAATGATATAATGACAAATTTGGTAAATACCTTCAAGACAACAAGCAGATAAGCAGACCCTCCGCGACTAAGGATCGGCCATAAAAGACCAAATCTCCCTTTATATCTGGGATGATTGGATGAATTGTACATATTTGTTCTATATTATGCTGTTCTCAGTGCCTCAAATGACAGAAGGTTTCGTAGTAGGCTTTACAAAAATCTAGAGCCCAGGAGCGCGACACACACAGACGATAGGGTTCGTCATCAGTAGGTCGGAAAGAACGTTATTAGACAAGATAGAACGTTTTTGCACCGAATTCTCGTGGTTTAAACCATCGGGAATCGATCTCATTTGATCAACTGTTGGTTGAAGTTTTACAATGTTCTTCAAAACTTAAAGGAATCTGACAGAAAGATATAGATGCAAAATACGAAAACAACAATCATTTTGTTTATGGCAATCTAGCACATGCACCACAATATTCTTGAAGCCATAACACGATTATTTATCAAGGAAATACGTGTGAGATAGTTTCTCGTTGCCTCCATTCGCCTTCATCTCACCTAATAGCCATTTCGATTTCTGTCTGCTTAGCCACCAGCTAAGATACTTACTACCCTAAGCCACCTTTGGGTCTAGATTCGTACTGATCTGCGCCATCAGGTTTATGTGTTATCCGATTCATCTTTAACCTGTTCATGTATTTATAATGTCTTTTAAACTTTTAAATTAGTTTTAATTTCTTTCGCAAGCAAGCAATTACCGAGCTGTCGTCTCAACTAACATACGCACCTGAGTTTGTTTTTGCTGAAAGTAATGCATGGCAAAGCCTTTTATTAAAATCTATTTGATCTACACTATTCTGACATCTTTATTTAGAATTCCATGTGAACAATAATAAAATACCCTCTAGTTACGATAATTATATACTTTGTCTAGCAAAACTGAACAACAGAAGGTTTTTACAATCAGAAATTCTTTGTATAATCTTCATCATTTCCTTCTCCAACTTTAGCATTAAATTCGCCCATTATAATTATAGATGGTTGTTTTTTCTCTAATTCAAGGCGTCCTTTACATTGAATGATTTTATCATATTTTTTGTCTGCCATAGATGCATGCACTTAAATAAAACTAATGGCGCCTGTGTTGGATTGAATTTCCAACAGAATTATTCTAACGCATTAAGGGACAGAATTCGCTACTCGTTTTTTTTTTATTTTCTCAGTTATTTCTACAGCGATATAACATGTATATTGCTTAATTGTTGCCGGAATAATATATAATTTTTTGCTTATATTTGACTCTACATGACCTAGACCACTTATTTTTACAATATTCTTCAAAACTTAAAGGAATGTGACAGGAAGAGATAGATTCAATATACGAAAACAACAATCATTTGCACATGGCAATCTAGCACATGTAAATCTAGACAACGCATCAGCTGCTATATTATGGGAGCCATGGCACAATTAGTCTAAGAGCCAGTGGCCGGCAGACTATAAGTATTTTACCAAAGTCATAATTTGGTTCAGTCACTCTCTCTTACCTACCATACATGAGATCGGGACTAACTAAGCTCGACTGCGATTAGTATGGAGTCATTTAGGAGTGACAGGTGTAAAAATCTGACCAACTTCGAAAGTATATCTGCAAACCTGCCATTTGGATATTTTAATATATAGTATTATTATTAATGAAAAATAACAATGGCAGACGGTTGTGAGGTCATGGCAGACACTTTTGAAAATGTAAAAAAAAAATTTAAAAGTTTTTTAACAAATCTGAAATTTTAATATGTTATTTATAATAGAATTAAAAGCCTATGTTTTTTGGGGCAGATGTTTTCTCCGGTTATGACATCTCGGCAGACAGCGAAACCTTACCTACAGCTCGAGCATACATATGTATAGTACTCACACTTAACTTTATTAAGCTGCATATAATTAGGAACAAACATATTTACTGACGTAAGTTGGATAATGGGAAGAACGGGTACATTTATAAACAATTATAAATACCAAAGTATAAAGATATTAATTGAAATATTAATTTGTGTTTTCCATTCGTTTAAGGCAAAATATAAATTGGATAAATCATGATAATAATAATTATTGTTGACGCAATTTAAAAGTAATATATTTTCATATTTATATCGTTTCTGTTGTATCCTTCAATATCATCTTCGCCGTCATTTTCATCTGCGGAATAATTTTCATCTTCATGGGATTGGTTTTCATCATCTACTGAATCGGTTTCTGTAAAATAGAATTGAAAATTTTAAATTGAGCCAAGCATATTTAAAGCTGAATTTACATCATTAATTACCTGGACGATCCTCCAGCAAATCACTGACAAACCATGGAAGTTGATAATTCTTATCTTCGGAATCATTTTCATCTTCTTGGGATTGAATTTCATCATGTACTGAATCGGTTTGTGTAAAAATAGAATTCAAATTTCTAAATTGAGCCAAGCATATTTGAAGTGGAATTTATATAATATATTACCTGAACGATCCTCGAGCGAACCGCTGACAAAACATGGAAGTTGATCTTCTTCGAACCATTAATCATTTAAAAACAAATAAGCTTTCTTGCTCTATGCAACCATGTTCCAGCTGGCTCAACGTAGTGGGAATTTTCTGAAAAGCATTTTTCCAAATGCTGGAAATGTAATGTAATTGCTGGTACAGTCAACTCTTACACGGTGGTACAAAACTTGCTTCGAAATTGCGTACTTTTTATGAAAGTTTAAATTTACATCTGTAGCATTGTAGCTAGTAGCTACAACAAAAAGCTGGAACCTGCCATCATTCACTTCCTTAGATCTTTTTGCATTATACATTTGGCAGGTAAACTTTTGAATAATGTTGAACAGTTCATGTAATAGATCATCCGTTAAATTAACGTGTCACCTAGAGCTGCAAAAGCTTGATGAAATTCAATTCAATTTGAAATTAAATTAGGGAATTACTAGCCAAAAGCTTGATTGGTTTCATGCTTTCACCGGGTGTGATTTCAATCATGCTTTTTTTAACAATGGAAAATACCTCTCACTTTATTAAAAAAAATGAATTTCAAAAAGCTTTTGCGGCTCTAGATGACGTTAATTTAACAGACGATCTGTTACACGAACTGTTCAACATTATTCGAAAGTTTACTTGCCAAATGTTTGGACGATGGCAATTTCCAGCTTTTGGCCAGTAGCTATAAAGGTACAGTTCTAAATGAAAACTTTCATAAAAAAGTACGCAATTTTGACGCAAGTTCTGTATCACCGTGTAAGAGTGAACCGTGCCAGCAATTTTTAAAGGCACATTATATTTCCAGCATTTGGAAAAATGCTTTCTAGAAAATTCCCACTACGTTGAACTCGCTGGAACTTGGTTGGATAGAGCAAGAAAGCTTATTTGTTCTTAAATGGTTCGAAGGAGATCAAATTCCATGTTTTGTCAGCGATTTGCTCGAGGATCGTTCAGGTAATTTATTACATAAATTCTACTTTAAATATGCTTGGCTCAATTTAGAAATTTGAATTCTATTTTTACAGAAACCGATTCAGTACATGAAGATGAAAATGATTCCGAAGATGAAAATGACGGCGAAGATAATATTGAAGGATAAAACAAAAACGATATAAATAAAAAAAATATATTACTTTTAAATTGAGTCAACAATAATTATTACTATTTTGATTTATCAAAATTATATTTTGCCTTAAACCAATGGAAAACATAAATTAAAATTTCAATTATTATCTTTATACTTTGCTATTTATTATTGTTCATAAATGTGTCCATTCTTCCCATTATTCAACTTACGTCAATAAATATGTTTGTTCCTATAATTATATCAGCTTCCATAAGCATAATAGTATATTCAATTGTATGCAGATTAATAAAGGTAAGTGTGAGTTCTATGCATACGTATGCTCGAGCTGTAGGTAAGGTTTCGCTGTCTGCCGGGATGTTATAACCGGAGAAAACATTTGCGGCAATAAATATAGGCTTATAATTCTATCATAAATAACATATTAAAATTTCAGGTTTGTTAAAAACTTTTAAAATTTAATTTCTTCTACATTTTCAGAAGTGTCTGCCATGATCTCACAACCGTCATAATCGTCTGCCATTGTTATTTTTCATTAATAATAATAGTATATATTAAAATATCCAAATGGCAGGTTTGCAGATATACTTTCGAAGTTGGTCTGATTTTTACACCTGTCAACAAATGACTCCATACCTACCGCCGTTGAGCTTAGTTAGTCCCTATTTCATGTATAGTAGGTAAGAGAGAGTGACTGAACCAAATTATGACTTTGGTAAAATATTTATAGTCTGCCGGCCATTGGCTCTTAAACTAAATTATTTATCAAGGAAATACGTATGAAGTAGTTTGAAGTTGCCTCCATTTGACTTCTGCTAAAATTCTCATCTAAAAGCCATTCTGATTTCTGTCTACTGAGCCTCTATAAGGCGCAATAGCTTAACTATTCGCCTTATACAAGCATGACCTTTGGATTAGTTTGCTACGTACTGCGCCACTAAGGTTACAACTTATCCAATGGTAACTGGAGAAAAGCTACTATCTAATTTTTTCAGTCACTTAAAACTGCTATGCATGCCATAATCTTTACTCTAAAGTTTAATGCAATTTGAAAATTAGATAAGCACGCAAAATGTTCTATCTATATTCATGGAGCATTTAATTTCGTTTCAATGATATCTACCAGCACTTATGTGCCCTATTTTGTATCGCTCGGATACAAATAATAGCGAAAATCGTTTAAATGACAATTATCGAATAACAAAACATTGGCTAATGCCTTGGTGTATACAAATACCATATTGTAACAGTCTGATTTTGCCATTAAAAAAGATTTAAAATTTTATTTTATATGCTGCATTTAGCAACAAAAGATTCTATATTTTGTGGTAAGAATTATTGAGTATTATCCACTCCGGTTAATTAATTATAAATTAATTTATTCGATTTGTTGTCAATAAGCTTAATGGACTTCCATTGCAGCAATAATTAATGTAAATTAATTTCATTATACATACGGTTAGCATTACATAATATCAAAGAATATTCTACTATCGTAGTAGAATATTCTTTGATAATATGTACTAGCTTTTATAACACTGTTCTGATCATCTCTTTTCTTATGATGTCTTCCAGCTTAGGTATGTTGGCTCGCTTAGATTTATCCGACAACTAAAATGAGATATTGTGTTATTAGTTTAACTTTGCCTTTTTATATTACAATAATTATGTCTACTGGGAATTCTGTATTTGCAAAAACTGAGTTGATCGATCGAATTCATATACTACTTTCGGTTTGAATATCTCACTTGTAATCTCAGGCAGATATGGCTTTAACTTTTTGGGGTTACTGATTTGCTTTGAGATACTGCTGCTGCTTTCTTGTTTACCTGTTAATTCGAGAATAATTGTTTGTTATTACATTTTTCTATCCCTTCAATAGTAAAAACTAGTACCTGTTGCTTATTTTTTCTAAGACTTGTCGATCTCTGTATAGATTACTCATTGTTTTTCTACTCATAGTGCTTTAGGGATTTAGGGCGTATCGCTCATATATTTTCCTTGTGATTTTTCCCATATTTTGCTTTTATTTTCATTCAATCCTTAGTGTTTGTTTTCCTTTCTTATGCTTTAGTGGATTTAGAGGTTATATATTGTAGTTCTCTTCTTACCGTCCGTTGATATTTGTGATTTCTACTTCATATTTATCTTTTCACGCGGTATGTTGTACCTTTTGTAATATTCGATTGGCATCCCTGAATATTAGTAATGGGCTATTTTCCCATAATTGTTGCTGTTGATTAAGATTTTTAAAGGTTTATTATGTCGTTTAGGAATATTTCCTATTATTTATTGGAAAATTTAATTTTAGCTCATTAATTGTGGATTTCGCAGTCATTTTACAACAATAATAAACTAGAACTAAGTCGTTTATTATCTTAGAAGTATTTCTCGTATCGACTATCTCTGCATTTCTCGGCCCTACAATTGTTTTTCTCCTTCTGATTCCGTGGCCGTGGCAAAGGCAAATTGACTTTCTTAAAGTATGGATAACTTTATTCTTCAAATATTTCCTATGACAACGATTATTAATACAATTGTAACCATAGTAACTATTCTAGGAATAAAATTATTAAGGCTTTGAGAAACTGGCACTGAAACCGATGTCTCGTTAGTCTAGAAATACCTACCGGAAATAGATGAAGCGTTTTGCTGTAGTGCAGTCTTAGGTGACTCAACTTTTTTGTATTGCGTTTAATACTACCCTTCTTAAGGATCTGTGATTGAGTCCATAATTAGTGCTTGACACAACCAAGTTATTGGGATATTCGTACTGCACGAGGTAAGATTTTTCTTCCCGGAACTTTTTTTACTGCCTGCCAGCACAAGGTCGCCATGACGCTAAAGGTTATTTTCCATTATTTCTAGACGATTTCTCAGCTCATTTTATAAAACTCAGGCAGTTGATCCTCCAGGCAACCCTCCAACTCGAGTGAGGCAAATATTGTTAAAGTTTTTTGTCTAATTTAAGGATTTAATTGCTTTTATCTGAGTTAATTTTTTTTACATCAACCACCATTTGCATTGCAGTCCATAGGATATTTTACCTTTTTCCTGTTATCATATCTGAACTTTTTTTAATGTTACTTTAGTTTTCATCATATCGTCGGTCTCATGACATATGGCCCTATCTCGATTTTTTCAGCTTTGCATGAAAGCAATTTAAAGAAAACTGATATCTTTAGGTCAACAGAGCACAAAGAACTTTAACGATTTTAATTTTTTTTTTTTTAATTAATTATAAACTACAAATTAAGTAAGTTTTTTTACAGGCAGCAAATTTCGAAATAATAATTACCATATTGTTGTAATAACGGTTTTTGTGAGATAGGGCCTTTTGTAATAACACTAAACATTTTTTTTGTGTATTTTGGTCGAGATAGGCCTCTTAAAGTGGAGATAAAAAGGCCGTTTATACGCATGTTTTTTTTTAAATAAAAAGCACATTACAAAATAACTAATTTAATATAATAAATAAAAGTCCGGACAGTAAAGAAATAACTACCTAATACAAATTAAAGCAAAACTAACATTGGAAATCATTCAAAAACACAACCTTACATTAAAACATAACGTAAAATATTATTTTTAACCAAAAACAGAATAAACCAAAGTTTAGTCATAATACATAAAATAAAACATAAAACAAAAAAACCCAAATTTGTCTCAACAAAATTTAAAAAATGTAATAAAAAGACTGTTATTTTAATTTTGAGTAATTATGAGCGGTAAAATAATTTATCTTCAGGCGAAGAAATAACAGGCTTAAGGCCAGAACAAAGGGATATTAGATTTTCGTACTTTAACATTGATATAGGCCTTTGTTGTTTATTTAGTTTTTTGAATTTCAAAGAATGTAACTTGTCGCCCTTTTTAAAGACATTGAATGGTATTGCTCGTCTACGTGGCTAGTTTTAAAAAAATATTTTATCAGGGTTTCACTTTTTTACAAAAAATTCATATATTTCTGACCATTTAAATTCATTTCTGGCATCATCTTCCGCAATATGCATGCAACCGATCACAATACCCTGAAAATAATATTTCAAAACTATTTTTATTTTTGGTCTTATTCTAATCTATACAAATAAAGCAAGAAAAAGGAATATTGCACGCTGGAATTTACCTGGTTTCAATAGCGGAGGCTCTAAGTCAAGATTCTCTCGCTTGCTCGAGGCAAAATTATCACATCAAAAAGCCCTATCTTAAGATTGGCCTTTATGTTGTAATAGTATACGTCAAAATTTCAGATAGGGCCTTCGCACATTTTGGACCTATCTCATGATAATGCCTTATGTCATAAGACTGACGATATGGGGAAGTTTATATTATTCATACCTATTTCTTTTCATATCCACGTTTTTTGCACTTTTTGTATTTCTTTTATTTGCTGATGATTATTGAAAATCCATTGATAATTTTTGGGGGATTTGTTTTATAAAAAAATATATATATGCAAAGGGAGCTATAATTTATTCATTGAAGTAAGGGCCTTAGTTTAATTAGTATTGGGTTATTACTGGGATTTACTACCGGGTTCCATTGCAAGTTTTACGACTGGGGCCAGAAGCCATTACAAGCTTTCACGACCGGGTTTCACTACCGGGTTCCACTACCTTTGGCTTACGTTCACCTTTTTGGGCGGAGCAGGTGACTTTCACCTCAACTACTGAGCTTGCAGCCTTTCCAGCGGCAGACATTCGGATCTAACAGGGTATCGTTTCGATTCTTATTATTTTTTTTTGTTTTAATATTATGAATTTAGCACTGTTGATCCTGCCTTAAGATAGCTTTATTGATTTTATTAATTCTTTTGTTTTTCAGACCATTGATATAATCATTCGAATTATTTTAATACATATCTAGCATTGTCGGCCAAGCTTTAAGATAGCTTTCATTAATTTTATTTATTCATTTGTTTAACTCGGTACTGTATGCGTTACACCTAAAAGCTCTAGCACTACTATCCGAAGTGATCACTTTAATTTGCCTAGGATTATTACATATATGTATGCCTGAACTAGTAGCTGCACTAATTGTAAATGTAGCAATAATAATATTATCAATCCATAAAAAGAAAAAGCCACAATAATTATATCAATCGACCAGATAACAACAGAATTGGTCTCAGTACAATCATCATTTCAAGCATCATAATTAATTGTTTAATACTTTTGTTTTGAATTTGAAAAAAAACTAGACTGCTGGCCATTTGCTTTCGAGCAACAAAAATTTCGCCTAAATTTAAAACTAAATATGTTCTTAACCAGACATGATATCGATCTCTGGTTTTTAATGATGAATAGATTTGTCCCTTAAGAGAAAATATTCAATGTTGGATTTTTTTAAACTGTCAAAAATTTTTATATACAGGGTGTCAAAGGTGGCGATGATTTTTGCTTCAATTTCAATAGCATGTAACTTTCATAATATTTTTTTATAATTTTGTCACTGTACATCAATTGAATCACTGGTGCATAGCAAAGAAAGTCGTCTGTCAAATTTTTGATATCTGCTATATTTTAAGATACATTTTTTTTGTAAAACTTTGTTTTTTTCAACTCTTTGGTAGTTAGACCACACTGTGCGTTGTATCGTGCAAACTTTGTAAGTGATTGTTATACCTTACGAGAAGCTTGTTTATGTTCAATTAAAAGAATTTACCTAAATGTTTTGATGTGCAGTGGCGTACTTATAATCACTATATATCTATGGTTTATGAGTATCTCCCAATTTTTCACGATTGTTTTGTATTGGAAAGTACTCGCTCGCAAAATCAACCACATCAAGCTAGTGATATTTAGTTTTAAGGGTTTTAAAACAAGTTTAATTTTAGGAATAGTGCTGTATTAGAAATAAATAAATAAAATTTTTCCAAAAATTAAATAAAAAATTTATAATTTAAAAAATTTATTTTTAGATACACTGTAAAATATACATGTAGATACAGTGCAATATTAAAAAATAAAAATAAGAATAAAACTTGCTTAATCTAAAGGCGAGTATTTTCCAATACAAAACAATCGTGAAAAAATGTGAGATACTCATAAACCATATAGACATATAAGTGATTATAAGTACGCCATTGCACATCACAACGTTTAGGTACAATTTTTTGACTGAACATAAAAAAGGTTTTTGTAAGATATAATGATAATCACTTATAAAATGTGCACGATATAACGCACAGTGGGGTCTAGCTACCAAAAAGTTGAAAAAATCAAGGTTTTACAAAAAAATCAATATCTCTTAAAACATAGCAGATATCAAAAATTTGACAAACTACTTTCTTTACTATGGACCAGTGATTCAATTGACCTACAATGACAAAATTTAAAAAAAATATTGTGAAAGTTACATGCTATTGAAATTGGAGCAAAAATCACCGTCTTCTGTCACACTCTGTATATAATATTTTTTGAAAGTTTTAAAAAATCCAACATTGGAAAGTTTTTTCTAAGGGATAAGTCTATTAATCATTACAAACCATAGGTAGATATCATGTCTGGTTAAGAAAATTTTTAGTTTTAAATTTAGGAGAAATTTTCCTTGCTCGAAACCAAATGGCCAGCGGTTTAGAAGCCAATAGATTGAACCTTAAATTAAGATTGCGTTTCCTTGTTTATTGAAACGTGCCTAACAACCCCGTACACCAGGGAGCCTTTCCAGTTTAGCTGGTAGAATTCGTGGCGCTCACGAATTCCACTCCTGGATCCGGGTATTGCAAATACGACTCTCCGGTGTTTGGTTTGTTTTAATTGAAAACTTTACCTTTTTAACATTAATAAGAAAATCGTGTTGCAATATATACTAAAATCAACACAATGTCTACATAGCATTTTTGGTTTATATTATTTATATATATTTAGAGATGCACTCTATATTTTCTGTGGTCTTATCATTCACGTAATTGATTTCAGTCATAGCTCATATTCCAAATATGACAACAGAGCGTCTATTAAAAAGGAGATACTAATACTAAGACAGGCTGCTGACACCATATTGATTATGTATACTTATTTTAATTAAAGCTCACAAGCTGCTCGTATATAAGCAGATGGATGCTATTTCGCCGAGGTATTAAGTTAAATTCATATTTTCTTCCCACCAATTTTATTAACGTCATACTGTAATGATACACACATCTGGCTTTGTATACCATTGAAAATTTTTGAACCAACTAAGACGCCAATAATTCTATGAATTTTGAAAAAGACAATCCTAAAATAGCCATGTTCTGCTTAGCCATTTAATTAATTAAATAAATAATTAATACCTACTAAACTTTTTTCATACTTGCTCTGCATGTAAAAATAATTATCCATAAGTAACAGTAATATATAACTAGTTTAACTTATCATAAATTCACCAAATAGCAAAACAAATATTTCTGAAATATCCGGAATTGTGCGTAAATATCTAGATCAAATCTGACTGTAGATGTCTTTTTCTTCAGCAATAATTTACCTAGCTTAATTTCTTTACTCAAGACTTGAATAATTTTTCATAATTCGATTGTATCTGATCAGCGTTTTCTAGAGAAGTGTTGTTTATTACAATCTAGCTATGAGTTTGTGAGTATTTCTTTATTGACTTCGTTTTGATATTAAATAGTAAAATATCTTATTTGCTCAATACCCAAACTAATTTTAAACTAACATACTCTCTAGATGGAAGCAGTTTACATTTACCCTACTTCAATATAACTACTGCAATTGCGGACGGCCATGAAACCCGGCATTAAATCAGGTTTACTATCTACTGGCTTATATTTAGTTTTATTCTTTCCTAGTTTCATATTATACCAGTTTTAGTATCACTCTTAGATGTAATCTTTTTATTACTATTATGCTGTAATTGGGCGAACTCGTCCATTTAATAAATAAATAAATACATATTTAGTTATTCTTTAGTATCCCTTATCAGCTTCAGTTTTAGCAAAAGCAACCAGGTGATATCAAAACCAACAGAAACTTAATCAACACCACAGCCTAAAGAAAAATATAGCTGCAACACTTAAGCGCGGCACCTTTGACAAGCGAGGTCCAACTTTATCACTATGTAGTGGGGAGGAAATAAATAAATCTAACTTGACGTACCCCCCCCCCCCCCCCGGCAATCATTGGTGTACTCAAATTTTTTGGGACGTTATAACTAAAATTGTTACTCTCCCATATTATTCTATTTAAACTTTCATTACAAAATATATGATTTATAAAATACTGCTTATTTCGAATAGAGAATAACCAATTTTTCTATCCAAAAAGCTGCATCAAGAGAGCCCAGATATTTATTTAAACATTACACCTGAAAGAAATAGTTAAAAATGTCTTTTGAAGTGAAATTAAGAATGGCGAATGTAGATTACTTGTAGTAAGTACAGCATTCTTGAAAGAAAAGTCAATTACCTAAAGAAAAATATAATTGAGTTACATATTATTTTGATAAATTACGATCAATAAATCAACTCATTTATGTAGAAAATTATTTATTTTTTATCGTTATAACACACATATAATAAATTGAAATTGGAATAAACTCACATGACTATAACTATAATAGAATATAAGCTCCAAGATAATCTTCAAATATCAACAAGATCTATACATAACAAAAGTTTTTTCATATGAGATTTTATTTTGCACAAGTAGTTACGGATTTAGACGGACTTGTGAAGATCTGCAATAATAATTTTGAAAATTTTGATTTATCTACTTGTTCTCTTCTAAGCTTAAAAAAGATTTTTTATTACGCATGCATCATAATCAACGATTATCGCACGCTGCAGCGTGCTTAAAATGATGTTCATGATGCGCCTACTTTTTTAAAGGTTGCTATAGAAACATTTGATCATGTCAAATGTGACAGATTAATATATTCGTCAATATATCCCTTAAGTTTAATATTTAAAACATTTTTGATGCATTATGATGCATTCGTAATAAAAAAATAGCGTATGATATGCGTGTATAAGAGGCCTTTAAAGCCCTTGCGACTTACAAAACACTCCGCTGTTGAAATATGTCGCGCGTGCTTTAAAGGCCCTCTTATACACTTATATCATAATATACTATTATATAAGTACATAATTTTGTTTTATATAGATTCTTAGCAACCTGCACAATTTTATAAACGTATTATGTACGATTTTGCATATTTTTTCGTGACAGCTTTTTCATTTTATTCGCTAGATAAAAATATTGTCAAGATGGTGAAATGAAAGTAAATTTTTAATCTGCCTATAGTTCACGAACTAGTTTATGCATGAAGTGCACAATTACGCTAAATCGGAGCAACATGTACCGTGCAGTCAGTTTATCTTGATAACAATTTGATTCGCTGTAACTTTTTTGTTTTTAAAGATATCAAGTTAAACAAAAAAGCAAAATGTAGGGTTGGTGGCCAAGTTTTTTTCTAAGTTACATATCAAACAAAATGCTAACGATTTTCTGACATATCAGCCTACTGTATATTTTTTAAATGTAACACCCTGTATATTACTAAATTTTTGGAATCTCTAGAGAAATCTAAATACATTTCGTGTATAATAGCTTATACCTATCTTTAGGTGTTTACAAAATATTGACAGTTGAAAGTCGGGCATTTTGACATTTTGATAGGCTTTAAAATCTAAACCGCATGAGAGCAAAGAAAACGGTTTGCATATTCCTGTCTTAGGTTTTCATTAGCTATCGAATGACAGTAACTTTGAATTTAACCCGCGAATAAAATTAACCGGAACTTTTAAACCTCCGGTTAAATTGAAAGCCACTGTCATTCGATAGCTTATGAAAACCTAAGATAGAGATGTGCAAACCGTTTTCTTTGATCTCGTGCGGTTTAGATTTTAAAGCCTGTCAAAATGCCCGACTTTCAACTGTCAACATGTCGTAAACAGCTAAAGATAGGTATAGGATATTATACACGATATGTGTTTTGATTTCACTAGTAATAATATACAGGGTGTTCTATTTAAAAAATATATAGAGTAGGCTTTTATGTCAGAATATTATTCGTGTTTTGTTTTATATGTAATCTAGAAAAAAACTTGGCTACCAATCCTACATTTTGCTTTTTTGTTTACCTTGGTATCTTTTAAACCAACAAAGTTACAGCAAATCAAAATGATATCAAGGTGCTGATGAAATCTGAAATAACGGCTGGATAACGATCGACTTTTATGAAAAACAACCAGCAAAAACAATGTTTTTGAGACTTCCACGTTTATTGTAGAATCCGAACTGTTTATTGTCAAACGAAATGTTTTGCACTTTCTTATCTTCCACATAACCACAACCTGGAAAATACTCCCCACCAAACCGAAAATTTCGAATATCTAGATAATTACTAAATAACTAAGATAAGAAGATGCAAATCATTTCGCGCTAAGTTAAATAGATCAAATTCTTTAAATGGAAGGAATGCTATTCGACATGCTACATGAAATGTATCTATAATTTTTAGAAGAATTCGAAAATCGAAAATATGTCCCGCTCTTTTGAGTCCTTTTATATTGAAATATGATTCAATAATATTGTCAAAATAAAATCAACATGGCTAAATGATGAAATGGTTGTAAGACTAATAAAAAAATTGGAAACATGTTAATTCTATAAAATGTGTATACATATGAAGTGTACAGGGGAAAAACGATCTAAGCGCCATTTCCATAGGAAACTTTTTTATTATTGACTTCACAGAAAATTTTATTCTTGATAAAAGTTGGTGTTTGGAAAAAAACTAATTTTGACAATGCTAAATTAAGGATAAGTTCTACAGGATACTCAATAAATACAAAAATGATGGTTAAAAATCAAAAACTTTGGAATATCGGAAAACCTTCTACAGAAAAAATAAAGCTCGTATTAAGATAAAAATAAAAGTCAAATACCATTTTTTCCAAAAGTGCACCGCACCGTTGCGTTGCGGAGAAAATCCATGTCAATTATTGAAAAAAATCCGCTTTTTCTTAATTTTGTCCTTATTTTTTTTCAGCAACAATGCACTTTTGGAAAAAATGGTATTTGACTTTTATTTTTATCTTAATAGGAGCTTTATTTTTTCTGTAGAAGCTTTTCCGATATTCCAAAGTTTTTGTGTTTTTAACCACCATTTTTGTATTTTTTAAGTATCCTGTATAACCTATCCTTAATTTAACATTGTCAAAATTAGTTTTTTTCCAAGCACCAACTTTTATCAAGAACAAAATTTTCTGTGAAATCAATAATAAAAAAGATTCCTATGCAAATGGCGCTTAGATCGTTTTCCCCTGTACCCTTCATATATATTTTATGAATGGTAATGGTACTATTAATTTTCGATTATTTTTGGGCTCTTTAAATTTTATAACCTATTCCGACACGTTTTAGTCCGTTTTGGTGCTTTTAGTTGGTTTGGGTATCAGCTTTCGTTTAGTTTTAATTTATTTTAGTCATTTGAACCCGATTCCGATACATTCTAACCAATTTTAATGTTTTTGGTTAGTTTTGGTTAGACACCAAAATTGGGTCGTTCAATCAACTATCTATTACTTTCGATTCCGACACGTTATTACCAATTTTAGTGTTTAGGATAGTCGCCAAAATTGAATTAATCTGGGTTAGTTTTAACTTACTTAATATTATTTTTAAACTATTCCGATACATTTTAGCCCGTTTGGTACTTTTAGTTACTTTTGGTTTGTTTGGTTAGTCTTTCAATCAAATTTTAGTTACTTTCAATTACTTTCAATCTATTTTAGTTATTGAATTAATTCAAGTTTGTCGTCAAAATTCGGTTAATTTAATTTGTTTCAACTCATTTTAATATTTTTGATCTGTTATGATACGTTTTAGCCTTTTTTGATGCTATTGTTTAGTTTTGGTTAGTCGTTCAATCGACTTTTGGTTAGTTTCAGTTAGTTTTAATTTTGTTTACTAATTTGAATCGGTTCCGATACGTTATAACCAATTTAAATGTTTTTAATTAATTTAGGTTAGTCGCCAAAATTCGGATAATTTGGGTTAGTTTCAACTTACTTTAATAATTTTAATCTGTTACGATACGTTTTAGCCCTTTTGGTGCTTTTGGTTAGTTTTGGTTAGACGTTCAATCGACTTTCGGTTAATTTCAGTTAGTTTTAATTTATTTTAATCATTTGAACCTGTTCCGATACGTTATAAACAATTTTAAAGTTTTTGATTACATTCGGTTAGTCGCCAAAATTCGGCTAATTTGAGTTAGTTTTAACTTACTTTAGTATTTTTAATCTGTTCCGATACATATTAGACCGTTTTGGTGCTTTTACTTACTTTTGGTTAGTCATTCAATCAACTTTCGGTAACTTTCACTTAGTTCCAATGTATTTTAGTCATTTGTACCGGTTCCGATACCTTATAATTAATTTAAATGAGTTTGAATAATTTTTAGTTAGTTTCATCTTACTTTCGTTCAATCAACTTTCGGTTAATTTCAGTTGGTTCTAATTTATTTTAGTCATTGGAACATTGGATACGTTATAACCTATTTTAATGTCTTTGGTTACTTGCCAATATTCGGTTAATTTGGGTTCGTTTTAATTTACTTTAACATTTTTAATCTGTTCCGATACGTTTCAGTCCGTTTTGTTGCTATTAGTTACTTTTGGTTTGTCATTCAATCAACTTTCGGTTACTTTCAGTTAGTTCCAGTTTATTTTAGTCATTTGAATATGTTCCTATATGTTATAAGCAAATTTAATGTTTTTAGTTAGTCGCTTAATTTCGTTTCGTTTTGATCAGTTTTAACTTACTTTAATTTTTGTAACCTGTTACGATAGGTACGTTTTATCCTGTTTTGGAGCTTATGGTTACTTTTGGCTAGCTTTGGTTCGTCTTTCAATTAACTTTTGGTGAGTTTCAGTTAGTTCCAATTTATTTTGGTCATTTGAACCGATTCCGATACCTTATGATCAAATTTAAGTTTAAATAAACAAACTAACTAGCTGCACAACTCTGCCGTCCTTTTCCCATTTTAACACGGAAACATTAACTTATTTATATGACATACAAACAAAACAATATATACACATAACGATAGTATATTTACCCAAACAATGAATCTTTTTCTTTTTTAATTCCTATGAAAATTTATTGCACTCCGGCCCAGGTAAGTGCGTATGATGGGCAGCGAGTTCCAACTGCGTAGTGTCCTCGCTTCAGTGAGCTTCACGGAGAAAATTTTATTCCGTACCCCACTAAACGAGCCGAGTGTCGCGGCTATAGCTTCTTTAGGCTATGGCAACATATTCAACCTTGATTAATTATATTAAAGAACTTTCTTTTAGGTTTTTTTGATGATGAATGGCCGGGGCCGAAGCGGCCTTATTCAAAAAGTCGTGATAAAATTAAGGCGGAGATATAGGCACCAATCTATCTCACAAATATTTTTGTATCATGGAATTACTAGCGGTTTTAGCAAGACAAATCGAGATTAGATAAGCGTCTAGATTATTTTGGAATGGTTTATGAAAATATTTGCAAGAAAATCTTTTATTATTTACTTAGAAATCCGAAAATCATCAAAGAGGGCCTATTTTTTTAACTCCTTACCTTATTAACCCATGTACTGAGTTTTTATATTCGGAATTTTATCGATCAGATTATTTTGTAATACTTTAATTAACAATAAAAATATGTTTTAAGTCAATTTGTAGAATGTTATATCATCAAGATAGCGGTCGTTCCATTTATGGAACGCTAGTCCTTTACAGTCCGTAAAACTACTAATACAAAAATAATTTCAAAAAGAGATTCAAACATTTATAGCATAACACATAGTCCTACTTTACATTTGCGATACTGTGGACGCACAGAACTGCCTTTATGGTTTTGTCCGGAGCATCGTCGACATTTATTTTTGGAGACATACTCCACAAAATGATTTTTTTCATTAAGCCGGACTGTAGATGTCTTTTTCATCAGCAATACGACGAGGAGATTCTAGAATCTTTTGAAAAAAACCTGTCTTCCACCTGATTTTGGCAAGCTTTGAAATTTTTTGAGATAAGTTTGTGCAGTATCTCTCCTAAAAGCCAATTGTGCGGTTTCTGGATTATATACATTGTAAATGGCCCACGCATTTTGAATGACAGCGTCTAGTAAACAGGTGAAAATTTGGCCATCACCATTTCTTCCCTCTTAGACCTATTCTGTATAAGTTGATGTTGGAGTCCACTTGGTCTGTACCTCTCTCTCATAAACATATTTTATTTTTTTAAACATTATGGCCATGGTAAGTAAGCGTAAATAATCACGTTTAAAGTAACAAAATCATATTAAAAAAATAAATGGTGATTCCGTACATCGATGGTCTACCGTACAAAGGTGCTAAGTGCTAAATTATTAGTTTTGCAATAACTAAATTTAAACATTGAGATCTTGTATTAGTCTGATTTTGCCACTATAAAAGATTATAAATTTTTTATATATGCGGTATTTGGCAACCAAAACCTTTATATTTTGTGGTATAAATTATGCAGTATTTACCTCTTGGGTTAATCAATTATACATTTATTTATTCGATTTGATGTTAATAAGTTTAGGTGAATTCCCGTTACAGCATTTTTTTAAGTTAATTAATTATACATACGATTATTAATACATAATACGTATTAGCTTTTATAACATTGTTGTTGCACTGAGTGGCTATTCTGATCATACTTTTTCTTATCTTGTCCTCTAGCATTGTGTGACTGCATTTATTTTAGATTTAGGGCATATCCCTCACATATTTTCCCGTAGCTTTCCTTTATTTTTCTTTAATTTTCTCTCAACCGTCAATGTGTGTTTTTCTTTCTTATTCCTTGGTTTATTTTGTGGTTCCACCTTCTTACGCCAGATTTGGACTTTGATATTTGAGATTTCTACTTTATATTTATATTTTCAAGTGACATGATATCAGCTTTGTAATATTCGACCAACTAACCCAACTACCCGAGGTAAGATTTTTCTGGAATTATTTTTTTTACTGCCTACTGGAACATGTTCGCCTTGACTCTAAAGGTTATTTTCCATTATATCTAGAGGCTTTCGAGCTTACCTTATTAGACCGATGCAGTTTAATTTTTTTTACATCGACCACTATTATAGCATTCCATAGGATATTTTACCATTTTTTCTCTTATTATATCCGAACTTATCACTTAATGTAATTTAGTTCTGAGCCTCTGGTGAGTTTATATTATTTAGGGGTGGTTCACACATATTTCATTTTATATTCAAGCTATTTGCACCTTCTGTATTTCTTTTACTGGCTAATGGTTATTGAAAATCTAGTGATAATTGGTGGGCTGATTTGTTTTATAAAAATATACATATACAAGGTGTCTATAATTTCTTTATTTAAGTAAGGGGCATAGTCTAATTATTATTAGTGTTGGGTTATTACAGGTTTTACTTTTGGACAGAAAGCTCTCACTCTCGGACAGGTGACTTTCGCTTTTGGACCAAGCACTTCTAGTCTTAAGTTTTGGGCTGAACGCCTGCAGTTACTGCTAAGCTTGCAGCCGGAATAAGGTACTTCCTTGGGTAGAAGTTTACACTAGTTTTTTAACGTTCGAGACCTTCGGACTGGTCTAACGTGGTATCATTCCCATTATTTTTTGTATTATCTTCTGGAGCGTAGGGTCTGTATACTCTAAAACATACCCAAAATCGAGAAAAAAACTGTTCAGAAATATAACTTTAAAAAAAATAAAAAAAAAATTAACGGGATTTGAGCCAGGATCGCCGAAGTGAAGGCTAACCATCCAGACCCCTAGATCATCTGCGGACTTACAAACAACTGGTTGCAACGCGAAGACATGGAAGTAAAGGGAGGAAGGGACAGAACGGTCCGGCTGAAATGAAAAATCATCGGACACCGATTTTTTTCAAAAGATTGTTGTCAACGTCATTTGGAATAATATAGTAAATAAAGATAAAAAAAAATGACGTCATTACAAATCGATATAATTCCTACTTTATTTTGGCTTTCTTGAGAGACTACATAACCGGCAAACCTGGTCAAATTGTGAACATGGGCAATTTTATTCACGTTATATGAAATTGTCTCAACAAAAGAATATTTATTAATTTATGCTAACATTCCTCTATAACTGAACCACCTCTTTGATAGATGCTTTGTTAAAATGTGTTTAATATAAGTTTTGCCAGATATAACTTCAATCTTGCATGTGGAAGTTCGCCAAGTGGTTCACACAAGGTGCGTGCTTAACAAAATAACATAATATAATACCGGTACAATATCGTTTATGAATCTAAAATGGCATTTCTCAATATCAGTTATTTCTTGGGAATAACTTTATTGGGGTTGCCGGCCGGGGCAAATAAGAACGGATCAGTTGTAAATAAGTCCGATACTACGAGATTGCATTTTAAGCTACGGTTTTAGTGGTTACAAAATGAGTATGGAATTTAGACTGTAAAAGAATATTGTAGGTAGGAGTTTTATTATTTCGATTCAGTGATTTAATTTAATTATAGAGACGTAACTGCATTACTGCATAATTATAGTCATATCGTTGCTCATATTACTATGTAACACAAACAATGTTTTTTATTACGCATGCATCATAATCAACGATTATCGCACGCTGTAGCGTGCATAAAATTATGTTTATGGTGCGCCTACTTTTTTAAAGGTTGCTATAGAAACATTTGATTATGTCAAATGTGACAGATTAATATATTCGTCAATATATCTCTTAAGTTTAATATTTAAAACATTTTTGAGATTATGATGCATTCGTAATAAAAAATAGCGTATGATATACGTGTATAAGAGGCCTTTAAAGCCCTTGCGACTTACAAAACACTCCGCTGCGCGTCGTGTTTTGAAATATGTCGCGCGTGCTTTAAAGGCCCTCTTATACACTTATATCATAATATACTATTATTTGCTGGTATATTATAATAGATGCATTATGATACTATGTGCTTCAGTCCAACAACGTTGTTGATTAAAGTACTAATATAACGGATATTACAAATAATTCAACAATAAGTATATTTACTGAGTCTACTTTGAAACCTTCAAAGATTGTTTGACAATTCAGTCCTTGTCAACGAAACCAATGAATTGGATTACTGTTTCCAGATGAAATAAAATTAAATAAAAATATCAGTATCCTCGCACAGCAAACCTTCCTTCCATCAAGTAAAACACCTTATTTCCAAATGGAATGTCACCTTTTTGATATGATTTCTGGATTCCTAGTATATATTTTTGACATATCTGTCGACATTAAAACAGATTTATTATATTTTTATTAAGAAAAGTTTTTAAAAGAACTCAAAACATTTCAAATAGATGATAGGTGTGATCACCAGACCTTAATTATGTCACTAGCTATGCCACATCAGACTTTGATTGTGCAATAATACACTAATGTTAATTATAAAAACCTGTTCATAATAACGTAACCTACACAATAGATCTTAGAATAAAATATTATATAAGTAATTTAACAACAACGGCAAATATCGCAGAATAAATTTAATATTAATAATCTAAATGTTGTATATGCCCCTAATTATTTTCGAAATAGCTTCGGTTACGCCTTTGCAGTCTCTCCAAAGTTGCAGTTATAATATGATATTCCTCTTTTAGACGATTAATTCCATTAATAATTTTGTTCTGAGTTCCTTCGATATTTTCATTTATTTCTCTATATGTGATAGTTTTAAGATGTCCCCAAAGGAATGAACCCAGAACTGAAAGAATCTGTACTACTAGGTGGCCGCGAAATTTTTGCGTTTCTTCCAATCTATTCTTGGCAACGCTGATTTAAAAATAGAACAACGTCCCGTAATGCATGCGGAAGAGGTCCCTCTTGTTGCCACACTATTTTTTGATATGCCCTTAGCGGCAAATCTTCTAACATGACATGTTCTAGAAATTGAAGATATCTCTGCCCCTTTAGGGATCCCTGGTAGAATATTGACCAAATATTACAGTTGTTTTGCATATGAACAGAGTTTCTTCCTTGGTATTTTACTGTTTGGGTTTTCCTACGGTCTTCAACAGGCCAGTAATAAGTATTATGACGACTAAGCATTCCTGATATGGTAGAGATAGCCTCATCAGTCCACAGCATCTTTGAGCAGGATTGCGCAATAAACCGTTTTCATGTACTTCGCGATACAACCAGTCCTTTGTATATTCCCTGATGGTCTAGAGGTCTGCATGGTTAGCCTTCACTTCGGCGACCCGGGTTCAAACCCCGTCGGTTTTCTTTTAGTTTTTTTTAAGGTTATGTTTCTAAACAGCGTTTTTCTTGATTTTGGGTATGTCTTGGGTTAGCTTGGGCTAGCACCTGGTTAGTTTCCTCTTCTTGAGCCCCCGTAGCGAGCGAAGCGAGCGGAGGGCCATACGAAAAGTGAATTTAGGTAACCCACATTACTCCGCTCAGAGTTATGGGTCAGCCCGTAGACATAAGTAGCGAGTGGAGGGCCAGGCATGAAGTGTTCAAATATTTGAGGACGGAATGTAATGGGGATACATATCTAACAGTTACAGTTGGTACTATTCCGTAATCCTTCTGTTGCGCGCAACTGTCCTCTTACTTATCGGAGAAATAAATCCCTAGCGAATGGTGAAAGTGACCGCGGCGCAGGCGGGCAAATGACCCATGCCCATATATTTAACAGGTACTTGACGATATTAAGGTTGTGATACATCTTCCTCAAAATGAAGAAAAAGAAGAAATTGATGCATACCTTACAGCCTTTGACGAGAATCAAGTTAATCATAAAATCAATTAGGGAACCTGACAGTCAAATTGAGCTCATTAAGATGAAACCTGTGAGATATAATAAAACGGCACACCGTGGACCAAAGAAGAAAAAATTTTTACTCCTTGATGAAAAAAGGAGGTAGAAAACAAGCGAAAGCATCAATCGAACATTTAAAACCATCCGGGAAAACAAAAAACATTTTTAGAGCAGAGAAGAGAAGATTATCAAAAGCGTAAAGCAAACGAGCGAGTAAATTAATAAAGAATACGTAAGAAAGGAAAGAAAAGAAGTAGTGGAAAATGGAGAACAAACCAAAATAAAACACCGAAATATGATAAAGAAAATAAAACTGAACAAGGATAGGTTTGTTAGGCCGGACATCGATTATATTTTCTATATCAGTGACTCAGACATAGTTCTAAAAAATGGGTTCTTCTTTAACAACCAGAGACTCAAATGTTACTTTGGTTTAGATTTTACAAAGTATAGAATGTATTAGATTTGTCAGTTATAATTTTTTAATAATGTTTTAATGATCATGATGTTTCTTAAAGTATTGCCCGTACACTGTGTCTGAAAATATTTTGTGTATTTTATTTGAACATGCATTTTTGTTACCTTTTTCAAATTTTTTTATACTTTTTATAGCTTGTGTTCATTTCCTGTCATCAGTGCCCCGTCATTTCTTTTACTTCACGATATATTGTATGCGTTTCATTATATAATTTAAATTACTGACATAAGAACTGATAATTTTTTTGCATTTTATTCCTTTATTTTAGGTGCAACTGGTCATAGGATAAAAAGTTTCAAGATTTTCATAATATAATATCCCATATGTATAGACAAATAAAACATTATTTTAAGTATGAAATTGAGTCTATCGTTACTTGATGGAAATCCATGATACAATAGTAATTGAAACACTGTTTCTGATTTTCACTAATTTTTAAATTTATTCACACAACATGTTTCGTTGCCCTGCAACTTTGTCAAGTGACTAGGTGTAAATAACATTACACTGAGGAACAAAAGAGGGAACAACGAGACCTCAATATGGAATTGTTTGGAAAACCCAGCCATAAGCCGGTAGTAAACTAGATATATTAAAATAAATTTAATAACGGAGAATTATTTGTTTCTAATTGGTCGTTAAGTAAGTTTCCTGATTTTTTTAAGTTTGTTAATTTCTAAAGATTCCAAAAACGATAATTTTTTACTTTTATTTTCTGTGTGGAGGATAGACTGTTCATTGAAATTATGATTGTTGTCTAAAAGTAGAGCTGCATACGCTGAATTGGGCTTATTGTTGAGATAATCTCTTTTATGTTCTTTAATTCGAACTTCGAGAGTATGTCCTGTCTGACCTACATAGCTCTTTCTGTATGACCCATAATCTAACTTATAAACATTTTTGAGGCATTGAGACTTTGTCTTTGCTATTTCTTAAAAACATTCCTATAGTGTTGTTTGTTTTTAAAGCGACGTTAATATTTTCTTTCTTTAGGATAGAGCTAACTTTTTCGGATATTTGCCAGGTATAAGTTATTGTTTTGTATTGTGTGTGTTGTGGGTAAATGAGTGACGTTATTTTCTTGGTGGTTTTCTTTTTCAAAATAATGTCTACCATCTAATGTGAATATCCATTGCTCTTAGCTATTTGCTGTATAAAGTTTAAAGTTTACTTTTTTCATTGGGATATTTTATTAATCTGCGTGTTTGTGTGAGAATGGGTGTAAGGAAGTGTTGTGAATGGTTGTATATGTATGGTAAGGTTTGTGGTATATTGCAAAGGAGTGTTTATTGTATTCACGGGAAATCACTAAGTCCAGAAAATTAATTGAGTTGTTAGTTTCTGATTCTAAAGTGAATAAGTGTATCTTTTTGTGTAAACTGTTGACGTATTCCAAGAAAATCATTAACTGTCTCTGAGTACATGTGAAACACACCAAAATATCGTCTATATTTCTACATACGTATGCCAATGTAAAATTTTTTTGAATAAATGGTGATTTTTTATTTTATTTTCTAAATAATCCATAAATATTTCTGCTAATAGAGGGCTTAAGGGACTACCCATAATAAGGTCTTCTTCTGGCGAATAAACAGTGTCAAATTGGAAATAGTTCTAACTTATACAGGTTTTTAGGTCTCTACTAATTTCCAGAAAATTAACTAAGTTTGTATTATTTTTAATCAAAAATCTTCGACCATTTCTGTCGTTTCTTTAGGAGGTACACTAGGAAAAAAGTTCTTAATATCAAAAGAAATGAGTTTGGCGTTATTAGGGAGGTTAAGATTTTTAAGTTTGTCTATAAGATCTAAAAAGTTCTTAATCGTAAAAGATGGCTGAAACTTTCTGTGTTCCAAAATAATGTTGATGAGTTTATTAGCTACTTTTTTGGATGGCGCAGTGACATAGGAGACAACAGGTCTTATGGGGTTGTTTTCTTTGTGTAAATTTATGAGATTATAATTTTGGAGGGGATGGATTCATAACTTTCAGGAAATATTTATCTTTGGCTGAGAAAATGCTATTGCAGTTCTCAATCGTTTCTATAATTTGCTTTTGGTATAACTTTATAACTTTGTGGGGTCTTTAGATAGGATTTTATATTTTTGCTTCACAGGTACACAGAGACAGTTAATGATTTTCTTGGAATACATCATCAGTTTACACAAAAACGTACACTTTACTTTAGAATCAGAAGCTAACAACTCAATTACTTTTCTAGACTTAGTGATTTCGCGTTAATACAATAAACACTCCTTTGCAATATACCACAAACCATCCCGTACAGACACAAGCATTCACAACACTCCCTTACACCCATTCTTACAAAAACTTGCTGCCTACCATAGTATGATACATAGATTAATTATTATCCCAAGGAAGAAAGTAAACTTTGATAAAGAGTTAAACCTTATAGAGCAAATAGCTATAAACAATGGATATTCACATAAGATGGTAGACATTATTTTGAAAAAGAAGACCACCAAGAAAATAACATCACTCATTTACCCACAACACCCTAAAATACATACACAATACAAAACAATAACTTATACAGGGAAAGTATCCGAAAAAGTTAGCTCTATCCTAAAGAAAGAAAATATTAACATCGCTTTTAAAACAAACAACACTATAGGAAAGTTTTTAAGAAATAGCAAATACAAAGTCCCAATGCCTCAAAAATGCGGTGTTTATAAGTTAGATTATGGGTCATGCACAAAGAGCTATGTAGGTCAAACAGGTCGTACTTTCGAAGTTCGAATTAAATAACATAAAAGAGATTATTTGAACAATAAGCCCAATTCATCGTACGCAGCTCATCTTTTAGTCAACAATCATAATTTCAATGAACACTTCAATATCCTCCATACAAAAAATAAAAGTAAAAAATTATCGTTTTTGGAATCTCTAGAAATTAACAAGCTTAAAAAATCAGAAAATATACTTAACGACCGATTAGAAACAAATAATTCTTTAAATTTATTTTAACATGTCTTTTCCAAACAATTTTATATTGACCTCTCGTTGTTCCCTCTTTTGTACCTTAGCGTAATGTTATCTATATCTAGTCAGTTGACAAAGTTGCCGTGCAACGAAACATGTGTGAATCAAGTGAAAAGTGAACAGTGTTTCAATTACTATTATATTATTTTAGGCGTCCTCTGAATATGCTGAAAGTTTATGATATCACTACAGTATTTATAGTTCACTACACAACCAACTTAAATATTGCAAAGGGATACCAATAACGGTTTGTGATGTTTCCATAATTTTATCTGGGGTTTGCCAATATTATTTAATACCGGTTATACTGTCTATTAGTATTTAAGTAAACAATACATTTCCAAATTTACTATATATCCGTTATTTGTTTGCCAAATTAAGATAATCAATTTTAGAGGTAGGACCAGTAATATTCAAACTTTTAGTAGACACTCTCATTAATAAAAATATTTATTTTTTTTTTGGTAAAGTAATGTCTTCTTTGCGTTTACAAACAGGAAAACAAAAACTAGTAATAAAGGCTTAATTATTTGACACTACAATAGCTTTAAAAAATTAAACAATTAACCTAAGTTGGAATCTCGCATTGCAGTAATGGAAGAATCTTGTGTTATTAAACTTTAAAATACCATTTAGTGCAGGCGTAATGCAAAAAGCGCCATCCAAGTTGAAGAGTCTCCACTTTAAGTGGGCGAACATGAAAACATTCGTATTATTCTGGTGTCTACTTTAACGACTTGTATAAAGTCGTCCACTAGATGCACTTCCAATTATCAACAAAACTCGGGAGGCGATTAATAGAACTGTGAGTGTGAAAGACGCCCTAAATTATCCGTGTAAATGAATATATAGCAGGAACAACGTGACAATATGTCAATAAAAAGGACTTACTGCACTAATCTCACTAAATTCTCAAGGCTAGAAAAGGTTGCTATGAACTGTAATAAAAACTACTGATTATTTGTACTATCATAGGTTATCGATTTAATGGTCAAATTCTCAATATTTCGAAGGAATTATTCAGGAAAAATCAAGAATTTCCGATAATTATTTTTTTTTCTGAAGTAATTATTAAAAGTTGTGAAAATCCTAGCGTTATATTTTCTTAAAACAATATGGTACAGAAGGAAAGAAGATAAATGAGTTTAGTGGCCTACCAGATTTGCCGAACTACCACAGCTTTATTTCTCGGCAGCGAAAGGGCCGCTTACATTGAATGCGCTGAATTATATATTCAAAAACAGTGTAAAGCCTTGCCAGGATTTTAAAAAATTTAAGTCTATTTTCCAGAAATTTTCAAAATATCTATGTTTTCGGGGCAGGAACTTGTATTGCAACATAACCAATGATGCTTAAAACGATAAAGAAATAAAATGTAGGAAAAAGTAAATCGACAAGTTTATTCCAATAAAAAATCAAGACAGTAAACTAGTGATTTAAATTTGAACTCAGATATAATTAAATAAATAAATAAGTAGATCAGATCTTTTGAGAAAAAAAGAGAGAAGGCATCACACAGCTGAAAGAAGATAAAATAAAAAAATATATATATATATTCACTTTCTAAACTGTCGAAAGTCAGTCGAATAAGTGTATACACCTCATCAGCTCTTACTACTCTATGGAGCCCAGATAAGACTATCTCTGGAATACTGTTCCCATATGTGTAGCTCGGCACCCAAACACTTGCTCAAGATATTAGATTCCATACACAGGAGAACAGTCTGTCTTGTGGATAACCCAGAGTTGACTAAAGACCTTGATAGCTTTGAACATCGAAAAAAAGTGGCAGACCTATCTCTTTACTACTGATACTACTACGGAAGGTGTTCGAAGGAGCTGGCACGTATGATTCCCCCCAGACTTGTGCCAACCGGAAACACACGTCAGACACAGGTTGCTCATCATCATACGATTCAGTTGCGAACACCTAAGACGTCAATGTTGTGGGACTGTCTTGCCTGGGGGACTGCCTCGCTCTAGAATGGACTTCCGAGCAACGTCTTTTCCGAAAACTATCACCTACAGCGCTTTAGCTCCAGCGTGTCTTCTTTGCACACGCAGCGCTCGTCGTGTGGTATAGGATTTTCCTTTCGTGTGTGTGCCGAACATAAAAAAACGATAATGTACACTCTTCCTCTAAGCAGTATTAATAATATCGGAAAAAATATATTTAAATAGCAGTAAATTAATTAAAACTAAAAACCAAAAAGGGAAAAGAAAGCACGAGCGACTAATCACGCTGGATTCACCGCAGCGCAACCAAAGAACCGACAAGCCATAAAAAAAAAGAGGAAAGTAGGAATAAAACGAAAAAGAAAAACAGAAAAGTAGGAATAAAACGAAAAAGAAAAACAGAAAAAGCAGGTATGGTAGATGGAATAAATGTATGTATTATTCTTCGATCAAATTCCATCAAGTAGATATCTTTTAAATGAAAATTTGAATTGTCCAAGAGTTTGAGTCTTCAAATCATTAGCGATTTTGTTGTAGAAAAAGGCTGATTTTTGATTTTTATGAACTGATGGTGTCAAACGATCGCGAAATCATACGTCGATATTATGAACATCAGATCTAAACCATCCCATGCAAGTAAAATGGAGCTTCTAAAATTAATATTTTATGACATAGACAAGCTGAGTGCAAAATTTCCCTATTGTTCGTGGTGAGACACCGTACCGCTGCGATTTTATGAGTAACATGTTTTCCGCTGCAAATCCCGAATATAAGTCTTAAGCAAGAATTTTGCAAATTTTTTGTCAAAAAATTAATTGAAAAACCATATATTAAGTCACAGAAATTAAACTGACACAGGTCCAAAGATTCGCATAAAAGAATTTTAAACTTTTTTACTTAAATATTACCCTGAATTGCACAATATTTCAGATCGAAGTACGCCCGAAGGTGCGAACATGCGATCTGTATCTTTATTGTCCATTATGACACCTAAATTCCGACAACTTTTGCCTACAGGCAACCTATCAATATTTATAAGAACATTAATATGCTGCAAACGTTCTTAGCATTTTCTATTGAAACCAAACAAAGAAAATTTTTGAATTATCTCAAGAATCTTAGACAATATTGACAGCACACTAACAGGTCTTAAATATTTATATTTCATTGGACACTTTGGATGAGTACTTCCGTTGGGTGCTTTAAATGGTCCGGAAATACCGGTCAACGAAATCGTTTAACAAGGCACCATTCAAATGTTTCCTTAAGGAGAAATTTGAAATTTTGGTTGAAGATATGGTTTATGAAAACTCAGATTTTCGGCTAGATAACAAATGAATATCATTTCCGGTTTGACCGGAAGTGAGCATGAGGCAAGAATTTCAAATACAACCCTCTGTATATTTTTACATATTTGAATAGAGCTTGAAATTCCCTTTTCAACAATGTATCAGAACTTTTTTTTCAAAATGGCGGCATAGAGGGCAATTATTCCAAATTCAATATGGCGGCATTTTGACTCCATCAATGGATTTTTTGTCAATCTGTCCGCTAGTATAGGAGACAAGGTAGGTGTTATTGCCGGTTTTTCTACTGTGGGAAATTCTAGATAATTGTTATAAAATGGAAGCATTTTTAGTTTTTAGAACCCTGTTCATACTTTTCCACATTTGTATAGGGCTCGAAATTCCTTTTTCAACGATGTGGTCATTATTTTTTAAAGATGGTGTTACCCAAGGATCTTTTGTAATAATTCCCGCTAATATGAGAGACAGAATAAATTACCCTGCAGATTTTCAATACAGTTGGTAAATCAATATACTTGTTATAAGATTGAAGCAATTTTTGGTTATGTTTGAAACGTCAAAATGTACATTATTTTTTTGGAAATTTTGTATAGGAAGCGGTAATTATTGAGTACTAACAATGAAGTGAGTTTCGTATTTATTGACAAAATAGAAATTTTCAACTTTTTGTATTTTTATTATTTTTTTAATATCTAACGATAATATGAACAAAACAAGAATTGACATAATAGAAATATCAACATAAGAAACAACAACACAATAACAACAACATAATAACAACAGTATCCAAATAACAAATAATTAATAATAACAACAATTCTATTAAAAAATTAGGGAAACTATTCTATCAAATGTTTAATGCGCAGAACGCCGAGTTGCTGACTTCCCAACTCTCCCTACATGTCCTACAAGCAAATACCTTAAATGTCCTTATGAAATAATTCCAATCGTGGCCCTAATTCTGTTTTCTAACAATTCTAGAGACGGTGGAGGAGTTGCATAGACTTTTTCTTTCAAATGGCCACAATTTGGACAATTCAGAGGCGTTAAATCTGGAGACCTCGCCATAGTACTTGATTACTTCTCGAAATTCAATCAATTTTTTTTATGTTAGATGCATGCCTCTAATTGTATATTTTTCTACAGACCATCGAAGATACTTTATTTGCAATATTTAAAAAGCACAGTATTCACAATGTCAAAAAAGTCACAAAATGCCTATATTATTATATTTTAAGTAAATATTTATTGCTTAAATCTCAAAACAATTATTTTGCATTGACAACTTTATATGAAAAATCTGCAATAAATTATACATTATGTCTCTCATTTTGGCGGGTTTTATGAGAAGATCCTTGAGTAATGTCCAAACACTGCGTTGCGCCGCCATATAGAATTATGCCCTTTACAACGCCATCTTTAAAAAGAATAACCATTTGTGATACATCGTTAAAAAGGGAATTTCTTGCTATATCCAAATGCGTAAAAATATTTACAGGGCTCTATTCAAAATTTCGAGAAAAATTGACATATACTTTGACATTTTAATGAGAAACTAAAAATGCTTCAATTTCATAACAATTATCTAGAATTTCCAACAGTGGAAAAAATCTGCAAGAAAACTCTTGTCGCCTATATCAACGGACAGTTTGACAAAAAAATCCATTGGTAATGTCAAAATTCCACCATACTGAATTTGGGATAAATGCATTCCACGCCGCCATTTCGATAAAAACAAAAACTTGTGATACATCGTTGAAAAGGGAATTTCAAGTTCTATTCAAATATGTTAAAATATATACAGGTTTGTGTTTGAAATTCTTGCCTCATGCTCACTTCCGGTCTTTTGTTTTTTAGAGGAAAATCTGAGTTTTCATAAACCATATCAACCAAAATTTCAAATTTCCCCTTAAAAAAACGTTTGAGTGGTGTCTTATTAAACGATTTAAACGATTAGTGCCGCAGTTTATAATATGCGTTACATACGAGGATGATGTAGGGACTAGCTAAGAGCTACATGTTAATATTCATATCATACGCACCCGTAGCGGTTAATTTTATATTATTTTAAATTCTTCCTATCTCTTCATTAGTTACTTGCTGAAAACTCAAAACATCAACCACAAGCGTCTCATTATCAAGTTTAGGTACTACCACAAACTATATTGTTTGTGGTACTACGTTTACATAATAATTGTTTATTTTATTCGGATCTGATAAAGAATTAGGTATTTCATTTCACCTCTTCCTAATATTAAATAACTCGAAATTTTACCAAATTTTATTTATACCCATTTCGACAACTCTCTGCTATAAGTACGTTTTCTTCTCCCTTCGACAAGACAAAATTTTTCAAGCATTTAATAAGTTGTAGAAAACGCCAATTAAAATATTCCAGATTATTGCTCAAATGGAGTAGCATGAAAATCAAGCAGAAACCTATCTTGGGTATAGTTTTTAGAACCCTGTATAGTTTTAAAAACAAAAAAATTGACACAGATGCGGTCTCAAAACACATTTCGCAATGCCATGATCAGAAATAGCCCAAGCAGGCTAAACATCAACACTCTCAATCCTTTCACGATCATTTACTAAAATCAGATCATTCAAAGTTGCATTCAAAGGTAAGCGCGCATTTGTTCGCATCGCACGGACGCATCGGATACACGGAATGGTTGAAAATTATTATCTGCCTTCTTTTAAATGAGATAAAGCACATACATACGTATCGGACGCATCGTAAGCACGGAAATCCGCTGAGAATAAATGAAATAGAATAAAATCCGTATATACGATGCGTGCGGATTCGGCCTAATGTGCGATGTCTATGGGAATCGACTCGCAGAATTCGTATTGTTTTTGAACATATACGAGTAGGTACGCGCTAGGTGCACTGCTACCATGGATGACGGATTATTAATTACTTATATAGCGAACTTTATAATTTAAAAAATAAGGATACAGTAATCAGCAAAGGCGTCAGAATATATGGGATGAAATTGGGCAATATTAAACGTAGACAGAACATTACATATTTAGGTAATAGTTTTTGTTCAAAACTACTTTACTTTTATGCCGGAGATAGCTTAGATTTCGGATTCAAAATGGCCGATTTTTAGGCATAGAAA
Organism: Pissodes strobi; assembly: GCA_016904865.1. Taxonomy (NCBI): domain Eukaryota; kingdom Metazoa; phylum Arthropoda; class Insecta; order Coleoptera; family Curculionidae; genus Pissodes; species Pissodes strobi. The sequence continues at coordinate 1,623 of JAEQML010049981.1, read as the reverse complement.
ACTAAAGTCAGAATCTAAAACGAATAAAAAAATATTTTTAAAAACAAGCTTTTATTAAACAATGCACTAAAACAATAAAAAAAATACAGGTAGATTACTATAACTGAAATTAGGTTTGTTTAAAAACCATTTTTGCGACAAGCTTTTAAATCTGCTCATTAACATCTAAAAAATTGTTTTTCTCGACTGATTTTTTTTTTAATTTTTGTCGTAGTGTAGAGTGGCAAATCAACAGTGTTCGACAAAGAAGAATATTTAATACTGCAATATAATAATTTTATTTTAAAAATAAATAACTAGACAGAATAATAGAACAATAACATTTATTTATTTTTAAATAAATTTATATAAAAAAATATTTAAAAAAACAAGCTTTTATTAAACAATACACTAATTGTTTAATAAAAGCTTGTTTTTTAAATTCGTTTTTTCCTTTTCTTCGTCATTTGCTCTTCATGTTCAAATGCGCATGCAATCGCAAATATTTCTTCTTCAGAGCTACTCATTTTAAGTTTCAAAAACAAACGCAAAAGAGAGAAGTTTCGTACTAGCCCTCTTCGACGATTGCACGAAATGAAAATACAGGAAGAAAATCCGATATAATGTGCGATGATGACAAAAATATTGCGATTCGTACGATGCGTCCGTTGAGTCCGATGCGAACAAATGCGCGCTTACCTTTAAGGGTAGTTCGCATTGGCTGTTCCATAATTTGCGTCAGGTTTCAAGGGACGATTAAATTGACAAATTGACTTATATTGTAGGTATCAATCTTCAAAAATCAAAATTAAAGTGATCCAAGCATAAATGTTCATCAAATGATGATAAATGTCCGAAACAAAGATTTCTAAAGAAATTGTAACGCTACTCTATGGAGCTCGATACAAAACACTAATCGCAAACTTGATGTTCTTTATATTAATCTTCACCGGAAGCTCCTCTATATTCTTACTATAGAAATGCATTTTTGAATAAACGATATACAATACATTTAATATACAGATATAGCATAGTATTGGACTATAATGTATACTAGTATTTATAATAATATACTTACTAGTTTAAGTAGAATGCAAATATAGAAAGCAGAAGTGTGTATCTGGTCTGCTGGTTTTTTCAAGTAAACTCATTATGAAATATTGAATTTTTACTAATCCTGTATTGTTCAGCAATAAACTGAATCTTCCCGTTTATGCATTTATTTCAGATTTAACATTCCACAAGTCAGGACGCGCCTAGAAAAGTTAATGGGAACAAACTATGTAAGCCTAACGGACCGTGATTACATGCAAAAATTGCAGGAACGGATCCTTGAGGACTATGAAGACCAAATGGATAAGAGGATCAAAGTTCGAGAGGTAATTTAAGTAAAGAGTATAGGAAGTCCCAACGGTCTTGAAACAGCATAATATTTCATAAATGATTTTTACGATATAAATAATATTGTACATTTTTTCGATAGTGGCCTCAGAGCTTGTGATATCTTATATCTTTTTGTGTTTATACTATTACAAACTTTATTTAAGTGGGTTATGTAATATTAAGCGAATTGAATTATTTACCTGCCTCTTGACTGGTGAGTTGACTGATGGTATTATCTAGCGATTAAGATGCGTTTCAAGA
>MU189729.1:30446-45350 GCA_016904865.1 Pissodes strobi | reverse complement strand
TTTTTATCAAATTAAGACAGGAAAGTAAGTTTGAGGCTGATTTGACAGAACGCCATAATGTTGGAAGCTAGGAACTATTAGATATATTTTTCAACAGGAAATAATGTTACGTGTCTCATCAAAGGCTCCTTCAGCAGTTTGCATATGTACACAGCAAACTAATTGGATTTTTGTAATATGGCCACTACATTCGTCCTTCAGATCTCAGGAAGCATGTTTAATTATTGACTAATTGACTAGAATGAGTCCTTCTATTCAGCAGTGCAGCAAATATCAGGACCTTCTCGAATACCCCATTATCCCATTAAATATATTCACCAGTTGTAAAAATAGCGTATGTGAATAAACAGAGTAGTTCTGAATCCTGGACTAGAGTAAGTTTTCATATCCAACAAATCTCCAGTATTCCATTGAAGATGTTCACCAGTGGCAAAGATGGTGATTAACGACACATCGGGATGAAAAAAGTAGGAATGCCCTCAGATTCTGAACCTCTCTTATGCTTTGATCTGTCTAGTTGATCAGGTGTCAAATGGCAGGCTTGGTAAAACTGTAATACCTTTGGAGAAACTTGAATCTTAAATAGTCAAATTTTTTTTGTATTCGAATTTTCAAATTATTTCATTTGGTCCCCATACTTTAGACGGCAATAGCAAAATGCAATCTCTACAAACATTTCAGATTACGACGATACGGATTGGGATACGACTCCGCAAAGCACTACAAGTGCCGTAAAAGCTGCTACATCCACCACTACAAGCACTACGTCTTCTACAACTACCACTGAAAGACCTACCACCGAGGCAACGCCTGATCCTTACTTTACCCATTTCGATCCTCGAAATGAACATCAAAGTTACAAAGAGGCACAGGTAAAGCTTAACAACAATATAGTTTTGCTCTTTTAGTATCGTGCAATCACATTTTAGCCTCTCTGTTCCTTATTTGCGAATCCTTGCCTCCCATCTCAGCAAATTAACTCAAACATTAAAAAATACTGTAGAAAAATTATCAAGTAGTTCAATCTCGTAGGTTGCTGACTTCAAAGCTGATGGTCTGTTCTAGCAATAGGTTATAAAATATAAAAGAATGTATCTATGGTTGAATTGCAGGAACGTTTGGAGGAAACCCACAGAGAAAAGGTAACCCATGTAATGAAGGACTGGTCAGATTTGGAAGAACGTTACCAAGACATGCGTTCCACTGATTCTAGAGGTGCGGACGATTTCAAGCAGAGGATGACGCAACGGTTCCAACAGACTGTGCAAGCGTTAGAAGAGGAAGGAGATGCGGAGAAACATCAGCTGGCGGCCATGCATCAGCAAAGAGTTTTGGCTCATATCAACCAGAGGAAAAAGGAAGCCATGTCTTGTTATACTCAGGCGCTGAATGAAAATCCACCAAATGTAAGTCGTATCCAATCGTTCTATATAAATATAGAAGTAGGTAGTACAAGCAAATGCTGGGGATGATATATAACATTGTTGTTTTCCAGACTCACAGAGTACAAAAATGCCTTCAGAAACTCCTTCGCTCCCTTCACAAGGACAGAGCCCATGCGATTTCGCACTACCGCCATCTGTTGGCCAGTAGCATCGAGGCGGCGGCGAGGGAACAGCCCAGGGTACTGGAGCGGCTCACCGACATCGACAGGACCGTTAACCAGAGCATGCAGATGCTGAAGAGGTATCCCGAGTTGGCTTCCAGGATCGGTCAGTTGATGGACGATTATATTCAAGGTTTGTGGGGAATGCTTCTGAAAAGACAACTGGTTAAGTTAGTAAATTAAATTCAGGAAATAGTATTTGAACAATATTCTTAGCGTCATTTGTTATGTGGTTGATTTTAGGCAGAAGAAAATTATAACAAATATATCTTCATTATCCTTTGTATATATGTTTAAGTGATTGGTCAGCTCAGTCCTAAGGCCTTGATTTCTATTCATAACATATTTACTATTGGCTAGAAAACATCACGGGATATACGTATGAGCTATTGAGCTAGTATAAAAGTGACTTTATGATCACTTATCGTTTCAAATGAAGGTCATTTCATTTCAAAACTGAAAAAAACCTGCCGTGTTAGACATACTGCGTCTAATCATAAAGCAGTATGAGTATCACTCTTTTTAAGATTGCACAAGCATTTCTCTACAAGTTAACCACTTTATCGAGTATTTTATCGAGCTATCGAAGATTAATATGTTTTAGCTCTCCGATCAAAAGACGAGACCCCTGGTTCCCTTCTTGCCATGACTTCGGACGCGGAACAAGCCATATTGGACAAATACAAGGCCGAAATAGCGACCAAACAGGCTGAAAGAGAAAGACTGAGGCTGCAAGAGAAGGAGCGTAAAGATCAAAGGAAAAAGGAGCGAACAGAACTGAAGGAAGAAAAGAAACGCGTCGAGGCCGCTTTGGGCAAAACGATCAGCAATATCGATGATGAAGATATTGAAGATGAGGTTGCCGTTGATGAAAAACCATCTGTAAGTATATGTTTGCAATAAAATACCATTGCATTTAACCACCCCATAAAAGCAAAACTGGGGAAATCATAGATTTTTATCGAACAAATTTTGAATTTAATTTTCTTTCAGACTCCCATCTTTGTCGTATCGACCGCCGATAGTACCGCAGCCGAAGCGGTCAGCAACTATGTGACCGCCACCACGGCCAATCGTAAGGAAGTGGACGACGTGGCCGTGCAGGAAGCCGTCGAAGAAGTTGCAAAGGCCGCGTCTCATCGACAAGACGTCATCAGAGTTGCGCACATCATGTCGCACGAGATCAGCCATGGAGAGCCAGTAAGCATATTAATTGTTCTATAGAGCTTTCAATATCTGTCGATATAATCTCATTCACTCTCGTCGAGTGCGCCTTTGTTAGCATCGTTCTTAATTGGCATTGTAACTCTTGTACTTCGCTTTGACTTCAGGGCACAATGCCAAAGGAATATTCAAGCACCGAGCACGCGTAACCGTTAATTGCTTTAAAAGGAGGTTTACTATTCAGTCCTCACAAATTCAGATGTATTTGCTTTTTTATCCCCTGATGATTAATATTCCGTGATTCCTTCGTTCCCCTTATTATTTTTATTATTATTATTATCAAGTTAACGATTATCTTCCTGTTAGAGTTATAAGAAGATGGATATATACTCACAATAATTTCTTTTCCAGACTTTCTCTGTTCGACGTGAAATCTACGGGCGCAAAGACGGAAGGAACGTCTATTTCACTCTTGCTTTTGCTGGTATGGCGTTGATGGCTGCCATTGTAGTGGGTGTAGCTGTAGCTAAGCGTAGATCGGCGAGATCTCCTCAGAGTCAAGGTAAGTAACCCCTTGGAATTAACTTCATTTGCACCTCGATGTCTATCGACATATGTATGACCACAGCTGGAATCATATATAGTTTTATAGCCAGATAAGGAAGTTTCCAGAGAAAGTAGCCAATTTTGTGTTTGCATTAATTTACCTGCCAAGAAACAAGCACCTCATCACCGGAAGCTAGTATAAACCTTTTGCGTTCTATCCTTGGGGAAATGACTGAAGTGATCTCATGGTATTCCCTTTAAATCCACAGCTCTGTAGATACCGAAGCAGCACCCTACGACATGATTAACACAGTCAAATGCTTTTGACAAGTTATAGAGAATACACATTGCTAGTCAGAAGACACCATAAGCCATTCCCAAGGAGAGAAATATAGAACTTCAGAGATTGCAGTTTGCCCTCCTAGTGGTTTGAGTCAACCTGCAATCGTAGAGTGTAATATAAATTTTTTAATAAAATTGTTTAGGCCCCTTACCTACTGCCCTGAATTATAAGTAGGCAGGAGCCTTCACCACTTCCTGCAACTAATTTTGTCTGCAAAAGGAACACACCCGTAGAATAATATGGCACATGTCGGGAGAAGAATGGATTAGGGCGTAATTAACTGTTTTCATTGCTGTCCCAACTTTGTCATCAAAGCAAAACATAATATGCAAATATGATCCTGAAATATTAGACTTGCAACACGTTTTTCTGATTGAAGTTAAAATGAAAGTAATTTTTTTTTTCAATTAATTAAAAAGGAACCTAGCCCCGGAGAGTTGTATTGCAAATGCCCGGCCCCTGTAGTGGGATCGTTTGAGCGCCACCCGTTCTAGCCAACTAAACGGAAAAAGCTCTGCTGGTGTTATGCTGGGTGGCTAGGTCGGCTCCCCAAGTAACAAAAGAAGCTTTAATACGGTTTTCAAGACGTTGTTACAGCCAAATGAATAAGACTCACTTAAAACCTTCTGCTCTAGACAACCTCTTGAAGGCAAGATAAAGGATCTCTTACAGCTGAAGGGTCCACTCCTATGAGGGTCTCAAGACCAAATCTTAAAGCTTGTTTAAAACCAACTTGCATTGAAATCGATTCTCTTATCATTGCCTTCAAGGCAATCATAAAACTTTTAGCAACTGACATTTAAAACCATAGGATTTATAGTGCTCCAAGATTAGGATGAGTTTAAGAACTCTGAGATTTATAACATCTTTAGATAAAATTATCATAACCTGTAAACCAGTTACATCAAACAAATGTCCGTCATGTGATGTCGTCTAGTCGGTCATGCATTCCGACTCCTAAGAATAAACATGGAGGAAATGCAATACCAAAATCTGGTCAATTCGCCGAAATGGGAGACAAAAATTATAACGCAGTCGACTTTTTCGATGAAATCTGGAAAGATATCTTCTAAAAATTAAAGCGTCTTAAATTTACTGCTTTTTTAAATAATTAAATTATTATTGACTAATTCTAAACAAGGTTTTAATTATTATAAACAAACTTAAAAATGTTTGCTTGTAATCTTATATTGTATTACTGTTAAAATCCTCGAATTTTTTTAAGGTAGGAACTGCGAAATTTTGATAAAATTATTGAATAATATTACCTCCCTATAGTATTTCCAATATGGAGGCTTGTGCTGTTTGTAAAAATATGATCTCTTATCATTTAAAAAAGGTTTCTTAGAAAGAAGGCATAAGTCCTATTAGTTTTGTGATGACCTTTTATTTACTGTACTGTTCCTTAGAGTAAAGCTTCTGTGAGAGCCAGATAAAACTACCCGTCTTAAATGCTTTACTCACTAATAAACGGTTTACAGCGCAAAATGTGAACTACGAATTCCAGAACGTAATTTATTAATTACTTGAGACAAACAGGCATAACGAACATCGAACAACTTTACATTATTGTAGTGTCTATAAAAGTCCCGCGAATATGAACTCGGATTTTGATCTGTCGAATACTTAAAAACTTAAAAAACTATATTATTTTTGACACATTTTTTGACAATCTTAAAAAAGAATAGGTAAAACTGAGGCCACCAACGCATGGCGCGGTGTTGTCGCATTTTACGTTGCACGCACTTTTCGCAGTTTTTTAGGGAAAATATTTAATGTCTCGGACATTCTCCCACCTGAGAAATATTTACTCAGTCAAAGATTTCTCACACATAGGAAGAGACAGTCACTAATTTTATAAAAGTTTCTACTGACAGTCTGGCAAAGTTCTCACAGATACCTTGCAGGTGTCTTACAAATACGTCCCCACCGAGTCACCTTCACCTCATCCGCTGATGCCGGATTGCTCGCACCAGTCGTTTCCACACTCCCTTCGGTCTGTTCTGGCGGAGTAGTCTCTGTAACTGGAGGCACCTCCATCAGCTCAGCGAATTCTAACGGGTAAAGACGCTGTAGCGGTCGCAGCATTTCACCTCTGGATGTCTTCAACCTCACTAATCGCACCTGACCATCTTTGCCAGGCAACAGTTCACTGACACGCCCCAGTGGCCAGTCCAATCGTCTCGTATTGTCATTACCGATAAGCACTACGTCACCAAATCCAATCGAACGACATTTTCCCTTCTCGGAAAGCAGCTTTAACTGTCCTAAATATTCAACACGAAAACGAGCGCGTAAATCATCGCGTAGAAGTTGAATATGTCTCACTTTACGGCACAACGATGCTCGGTTTACGGAGTCACAGTCAGGTAATCCCCACTCGACTTGTTCACGCAAAAACATGGAAGGAGAAAGGGGGGGGGGCAATTCTTTGGGGTCTTCAGAACAGTAAGTTAGGGGTCGAGCATTAACAACCGCCTCACAATCGCAGAGTAAAGTCAATAAGTCTTCATAATCCAAACTAGCGTGACCCAGCATCTTACGTAATAACTGTTTAAGTATACCAATCAAACGCTCCCAAAAGCCACCCCACCACGCTGCAGTTGGAGGGTTAAATTTCCATGCAATGCGTTGTACACTCGTGTCACGTAAAACCGAGTCCCAATCAAGCGCCGAAAAAGCATTTTCGGCGCTAACAAAATTAGTCCCATTGTCGCTTTAAATAGTCTTATAGGTCTTCCGCGTCTAGCAACAAAACGACGTAATGTTTGCAAAAAGCTTGCGGTCGTAAGCGATGTAGTCAATTCCAAATGAACTGCGCGGTAGACTGCACAGGTAAGAAGACACAACCAAGCTTTCTGTCCATTTCTCAAAAATAACGGGCCCGCAAAGTCAACACCCGTGACCTCAAAGGGGACGGCCATACGAACTCTGTCGAGAGGTAATGGTGGTGACTGCACGCTTATCACTTTTTCCGGAAAAATAATCTTGCTGGATCAGCTTGAAAGCAAACGTCTCTGCAGCAGCAAACTCTTCGGCTGTTAACTCACCACTTCTACGGTCAGACGGATGTTTTATATTGTAGCAAAAGCGGAATATCCAACCAAGCATTCGGATAGTCCTTGTGTAGTTGGAAAAAAACAGCAAATTCCATTCACGATGGAGTCCTACAGCAGCAAGTGCCAAAACCAGCTGTTTTTGGCGCTCTTGCGTAATTTCTTCTTCATTAACCACTGGGTTTTCTGAAGGCCACTTCTCGGGATCCTGGTACAGCCATGTACGGCTCACCCACCACTTGAGCTCAAACAGCTGCTTTGGAAAACAACCTCGCGAAGGTAGGTCTGCAGGATTCAAGATACTTGGTACATGCCTCCATTTTTCTGCTGGAGTTAACTGGCGAATTTCGGAGACTCTGTTCCATACAAAAGTGCCCCACTGATCTTTTCTTTGAATCCACGAAATAACAGTAGTGGAATCAGTCCAAAAGTAATGTTCTGCTTCACTGCTTAGGTTTCCTCTAATACTTCCAAAAAGCCTTGCACCTATCACAGCAGCCAACAGCTCAAGCCTTGGGATTGTCATTCTCTTCAAAGAGGAGACCCTGGCCTTGCTTGCTAACAGGAAAACATTGACTCTGTCTTGGATGTTGACTCGCAGGAAAATTGCACATGCGTATGAGTCCTTACTGGCATCGCAGAACGTATGTAAGCTTACATCTCGTGCAAAACTCCCACCAGTCAAGGTCCATCTTGGAATTTCAATTTTCAACAAATATGGCAACTCGCGAAGCCACTTCTTAAAATACTGCGTAGTGTCGTCATCCACAGGTTGATCCCATGTTATCTGTTTTGCCCACAGTTTTTGCAACATTAATTTGGGGACCAAAACAGTGGCCGATGTGAAACCAATAGGATCAAACACCTTCTGAGTTACTGACAGCATCTCTCTCTTGGTAACTACTAAACCCTCAACATCAGTATCCAAAAATCCATGACTAAGGGTCAAAACATCCCTCTGTGGGTGCCAATTCAAACCCAGCACAGGGCAAGGCACTGCCTCCCTATCTGAGTCACCAATGCGGGAGTGCTCCCACCCTCTCAGATCAAACTGCCCTTCTGCCATGACTGCCACAGACTCCCGAACAAATGTTGCCAATGTGTCTTCATCTCGTACACTCGTGACGCAGTTGTCCACATAAAAGCTGCGACGTAATTTCTCAATGGTGTTCCGAGAATAAACACTGCTGTCATAGGTGGTACTCGATCGTCACCCCTAACAGGAATCGACTGCTATTTACTCCAAACACAACTCGTCTGAATCGAAACACAACTTCATTGCCCTGGTCATCCTCCCACAGAAACTGTAGAAAATCTCGATCATTTTTATGTACGCTGATTTGTAAAAAGGCTTTACGTATGTCGGAAACCACTCCTACTCTGTACTCCCTTAACCTTAAAAGCAGCGATGGTATTAACTCAACAAGATTTAAACCCTTTTCGAGGCAATGATTAAGTGACGGCTTATCTCTCTCATGGGCGGACGCATCAAACACAGGTCTCAACTTGGTGATGGCACTATTTTCCTTGACTACTACTCGGTGTGGAAGGTAATGACCTTTATCAACAGACACTGGTGCGTCAATCCGTTCAATGATTTTTTTCCGACTCCCATTCTTTGAAAATTTGATCACATTGACCGAAAAGCCCATCTCGTTTTAACTTTGAAATATTCGACTTTAATCTTTTTTGAGCCAAACTGTAATTGGAAGGGAGAGGGGGGTGCCCATCCTCCCATGGAAGCCTATTCTCGTAGCGACCTTCTTCATTGACACGAACAGTTTCCAAAAACAACTCTTTAGCTGCCATTGCCATTTCTTCTCTGCTTCTCTGCTCGGTTGGCTCTTTAATACCAAGGGCATCGAGTTCCCAAAGTTGCTCTATGGAAGCGTCTTTGACGAAAATATTGAGAGTAGTCACAGCAGCATTGAAATGTCTCTTCACGTTGCTCGCTACCTTGCCTATAAGAGTCCACCCTAACCTAGTTTCTATTGCTGTCAGCCCACAAGGCAAATATTTATGGTTCCCGGTATATATTACGCCAGCAACGTCAGCATCCAACAACAGCTCTATCGGCCCAGGATCTCGGGAATCAGAAAGTTCAATACCTAGATTCTCTAACTCGGCTGACTACTGACCACTAAAGACTGGGGAAACATGACCACAAATACTTGGCTGATCAAGAGTTTCAAAAGTAAATACACATGTGTCACTAAAAACTGTGACGTCATAACATTTGTGTTCATAAGTTGCCTCTCTACCTCCGAACAAACAATGGATCACATTTTCAGAGCGCTTTGGTTCATATTCGAGCTGAGCTGCTGTTGTCTTCAAAATGTGACTCCACTGGGAACCACTATCTAATAACACCCTCACCGACTTGTACCCATTTGAACCTTTTAAATGAACTCGAAGAGTTTGCAAAAATAAATGTGTGTTTGTGTGATTCGCCAAAGCCTGATCACGCTCAACAGGCTTTTCTTCTCGACTTTCGGTGTTTTGACTACCATTACCACGTTGGTCTGGTTTCGGAACTGTTTTATTGGCTGGTAGACTAGGACACATCAACACCAGATGGGATTTCTCGCATAAAACACATTTGAAGCGTCCTCTGCACCTTTGCGATTGGTGACTTATTTTCAGACAGCGGAAGCAAGCCTTTTTACTAAACAAAAAATTTCGCTTTTCCTCCATGGACATTTTATTAGCCTTAAAACATGAGGTGCTTTCATGCGAGCCACCGCAAAAAATACATTTAGCAACCTCGCAATTTACAAGACCCGTGGCGGTCGGAACAACAAGGTTATTTCTAGCGGATCTTCCTTTCTTGAAATTCGCCTCACTGTATCCCAATCTGTCACATGACATACGCTCCGTCAATCCAAAACTCTCGGCGGCCAAACTAATCCTCTGTTCGTTCTCCACTTCATTACTGAGAAAGTTCATCAGCCCTTTTAACCTCAACTCAAGTACAGAGACATCAGGACTATTGGAGACGCTGGGTACGGAATAGGACGAACGCTGCCAAACTTTAAGCAGATCTCGAGGTAAACAAGACTCAATTAATGGGAAAAGCATTGCAGAACAGCTACCCGTTGTGATACCCAGCGTCTCGAGCGCCCGCAATTGCGTTTCAATCTTATCGTAGAGCGTAGCGCTATCAAATTTCTGTTTAGAAGTCGCCGTACCCAAAATTAACTTTAACAGCTCTCTGATGTACACCTCAATCTACATATCTTTGTTGCCAAACCTGTTAGACATGCTATCAACAATTTTACCATAATTATCGCTAATTGACGGAAAGCTTTCTGCCAGCTGTCGTGCCCTACTTCCAGGAACTGTAGCCTGTACTAAATACTCGATTTTATCATGATTATCAATATCAGGGTAATTATGGATTTTCTGTAACTGGCCCCAGAAAGACAACCACCCCTGAATACTACCATCATACGGTTTCAATTCAATGCGAGGTAATTTAAACTTTCGCTTACCTTGGCTTTCCGCGGCCTCCACACGCAAACTGCTCACCTGACTGCGGGCGCTCCGCTCAACTGAATCAGCTCCTTCAGAGTCGGCGTCCTCGTAAAACTTCTCGTACCGCAGTCTCAGTTCAATAAACCGCTTATTATATGTGTCACAGCTGTCCACAGTTCCTCCTCCGTCACGCTTTCCAACAATTCTTCGAAAATAGCACTGTCCCGAACCTTTAAGCTATCATATTTCGGTTTCAAAGTCTCCCAACAAACTCGAATAGTCGCATCATTCTCCTTAGAACGGTCGAGATGTAATAAACCAGCAAGTTCACTCGCCGTCTTCGTAAATGAAGCACGATATACTTTTCGGGCCTTCTTCTGTGCCTCTAGATTCTCAGCCATTGCAAACTATACAAAAATTTCTGGCATCAGGAACGTCTCAAAACGTCGATTTGCTGCTGTAAAACGGTCCTGTCATGGTCGCCACATAAAACTACCCGTCTTAAATGCTTTACTCACTAATAAACGGTTTACAGCGCAAAATGTGAACTACGAATTCCAGAACGTAATTTATTAATTACTTGAGACAAACAGGCGTAACGAACATCGAACAACTTTACATTATTGTAGTGTCTAAGTCCCGCGAATATGAACTCGGATTTTGATGTGTCGAATACTTAAAAACTTAAAAAAACTATATTATTTTTGACACATTTTTTGACAATCTTAAAAAAGAATAGGTAAAACTGAGGCCACCAACGCATGGCGAGGTGTTGTCTCATTTTACGTTGCACGCACTTTTCGAGTTTTTTAGGGAAAATATTTAATGCCTCGGACAGCTTCTTAGTCTTGACCAAGGTTGCTCGGCCTGCTCATAAAACTACTTGGCCTTATCACGGTGTCGCATAAGTCTTCTAGCGCTGCGATCAAGTTTCCGCACCCATTTAGCTCACCATAACCTCAAATTTTGTCCAGTTTTATGTTGATCTACATTTTCATTTATTATTTTTAAAGATTGCAACTTTACTTTTTTTTTTAAATTACCATTTCTTGTAACTTGTAAGTATTGATGTGAAATATTTTCCATTTTTAAGGAAATTGTATTGAACACCGCTACTGAATCACGACAGAGAGTCAGAGTGACAAGATGGCCGCTTTAAAAGAGCTCTAGGCGGTAGGAGTTGAAGTAATGATTTAAGAAAGCAATAGAAAAGTCCAATAGGATTTTGTAAAGATTATATGGCCTTAATGAAGCAATATATTTTCCCAGTAATCCTAATACAGTCTTTTATGTAGCTTATCTAAGACTTGAGCTTTATTGCTATCTTATATAAAACTGCAAGTTTTATGAAGTGCTTAAAGAATATGTTTTAAATCCAACTTAAAGCTATAGTCTTAAAACTAAACATACTTTAAACCCTCCAGAAGATCAACAAGGTTTAAGATTGATAACACAAAAGCCTTGTTAAAGCTAACACAAAAGTAACCGGTCTCAAGTCCATGGACACTTAATATTATTGCTGCCAAGGCTGCTTTAAAACTTATTTTTAAGAATAAATGGACTTTAAGATCTGTTAGCATGTTTAAAGGTGTTCATAAAACCCAGTACTTCTACCGACCATTTTAAAACCATTTTAAAGCTGATATAAATCTAACTAACATTTAAATTGTTACTTGGGTCATTAAATCAGCCGGTACTTAATTTCATACCAACAAGAAAACGAGAATATAGGCTGGCTTATTAAATCAATAATTAATCAATTAACTTAACTTATCAAGAAAACACAATTAAGGAACAATATATTTGCTACTAAGTTCTTTTTTTTTAAACACTGCAACAATCTGTCTGGAGTAAAATGTTAAATGGAAATGCAGTTAGTTAAGACAAAAGAATGTCAAATGACTTAAAGTAATTGATGAAATAAATAGAGCACAATATGGAGATTGTGCGGAGACCAATTCAGTTGTTAATACTGGGTTCTGTATGCCTTACAACTAAATGCCCTAAATACTACTAACCGAAGTGATCACTTTAACTAAGCTAATTACAACTAGGTATGCGTGCGCTAATAACCGCACCGATTTTAAATGTCAATGATAACATGTAGCAATGAACGGCCACAATAATTAAATCAAAGGACTCGATAAGTCAATAAAAGAACAAAACTAGAATAAAACTATTGAAAGCGTGGATGTCGATGCTTGATTCATATTATAAAGAGAGAAACTTTAGAGCGGTTATATTACTTGATAAATGAATGAAAAGAATAAAATTATTGAGCCAACGCTTGAGAAAATTCAGAGCAAACAGATTAACTGGTCCGATAAACCAGTGAATAAATGAAAATAAAATTAATGAGCTATCTCGAAGCTTGGCGGTAAATATTTGATTTATATTAACAGAAGGAAAACTAAGAGCTATTATATTAAACAAATAAACAAACGAATCAATGGAAGATAAAGCTTCTGTACAATACTCCAAATCCGGTCGTCGAACATTGGTGGAGGCGCTGGGCCCTTATATATACCTCAGGTACTGCCTCTCGATGGCCCCGAGGGGAAGATCTAGCCGAGGTCTCGATAGCTCGGTGTCGAGTTTGCCTGATAATTGCTGCTGGCAAAGCCTGCTTCCAACCCACTAGAAAAAGGTGGTTCTAGCCTGCAGGTAAAAGTAGTGGTCCTTCAGTAAAGGTTGTGGCCCTCCAATAAAAGTTGTGGCCCTCCAGGAAAAGTTGTGGCCCTCCAGAAGAAAAACCTGAAATAACCCAGTGCGCATTAGACAAAGCCCCCTTACTTTAATAAAAACCATAGCCCCCCCTCTCTTACATAAATATATCTTCTTTATAAAACAAATTCCCCCAGAAAAAAAACCATGGACTTGCAATGCCCATCAGCAAATAAAAGAGATACTAAGGTTCAGACAACTTGAATATAAAAAGGATAGGGATGAATCACCCCTAAAAGAAAATATAAATTTCCCCATACGATCAAAACTCAAGTTGCAATAAAATAAAAATGCAGATTTGATAAAATGGAATAGATAAGATAACATATGGGACGCAAAGCAAATGGCGGTAGAAGCACAAAAAAAAGGTAACACAGACAAAGCAATTAAATCATTAATTTAGGCAAAACTGGAGCAATAATTACCTCGTTAGTGTGTGTGAGGGCTAGGGAAATTCGACGGTCTCGGTCTTATCTGACGAACGTGGAAAACCTCTAGAAATGATGGGAAAAACCGTTAGCGTCATGGCGTCCACGCGCTTCACAGGCAATAAAAAAAATAATTCCAGAGAAAAACACCTAGTACAGTATGTAGATCCCGAAAAATCGGTCGTGTCAAAACACCAAGAGTCTCCACAATATATCCCCAATAAATGGGTTGAACTAAATCACAAATTAAATGTGGAGTCTCTATACAACTGCGCTAGCAAACCTTCTTCTCGCCTTGAAAGGGAATCTCAGAAGAACTCTCGATTGGTTTCCGTCAATTTGCCTACGAGATTAAATGCTACGTCAAATCAGCAAGTAGTGATGTGCTGAAACATGCCCAGTAATTTCGATACAGGGAATAATTATAAGATAATAAACGCCTTAGTTCTCTTTTATTAAGATGATAAACGATGGGAAGCCACAAACAGTGCGCTAAAATTACATTTTTCAAGAAATGTTAGGAAATACTCCTACGAAAATGATAAACCTTTAAAAAACTAAATCGAGAGCGACAATCACGGAAGGATAGTCCATTCCTATTTTTCGGAACGAACTTTACAAAAACTACAGCCTGCCGTATAAAGCGATAAATATATTTAAACGCAGAGGTCCCAAAACGATCTAACGATCTTCAGAAATGGCGGCCGGCAATTGGTGTTCCGCAACCAAGGGGTTCACAAAAGGTTACGGAATATTCACACCGTCGGTAAAATATGGATCGACGAATCTACTGCAGCGTATTTGTGGGATTTATTAACAGAATTCTTAAAAATATAAAAAGGTTTGCTGGCTGTTCTACGATAATGTAATATAAATAAAGCCAAGCTAAGAATAATAATGTGCATCGCTTATCAACTGAAATAAATAGAGTCACAACGTGTTATAAAAGCGAATACAAATATATCGTTAACCTATACTTAGAATAGAGTTAATTTACATTAAGAAAAGCGGCAATTTCAAGCGAATTGTTAGCAAATCGAATCAATAAATTTAGAATTAATAAACCGATGAGTGCAAAATACAGCATCTTTTTCCCTAAATGCGGCATATAAATTAAATTCAAAAATATTTGATACTGGCAAAATCGGACTGTTACACATTGATACCACCAGTCTTGCTAAATTTAAGAATATCGTAGTTGGTAAGCTTTTGTTGGAATAAGTCTGAATTTGTTTTTTCTTATAGGCTAGAATAGTAT
The DNA here is from genome assembly GCA_016904865.1 of Pissodes strobi. Lineage (NCBI taxonomy): Eukaryota > Metazoa > Arthropoda > Insecta > Coleoptera > Curculionidae > Pissodes > Pissodes strobi. The sequence goes on along the minus strand of MU189729.1, from coordinate 30,751 downwards.
CTGAAATTGGCTGCTGCTGTTGATACTTATTGTTGATTAATAAATAAATAAATAAAAAAAATAAGTCCCAGATAATGCAGTTTAGAGGTAGATACAGACAAGCAGTTTGTACAGCTACGAAAGAGGCCAATTCGGATTTTATTCGGAGGTCAGACAACCGTGTTGGAGCAGCTTGGAAGATTGTCAATGAGAGTAGAGGTGTAGCACAAATAACTGCGCCACTAGATATATATTTTTTTCACTATTGCGGATAGAATCTTAAGAGATCTTCTTGATATACAGACTTGAGGCTGACGTTTTTTTGC
>MU189729.1:0-14414 GCA_016904865.1 Pissodes strobi | reverse complement strand
GTGTGTGCGCTTTGCTTTTTTGGGTACAGTTGTTTGCGAATAATTGGCTGGTGTAGACGAATGTCAACAATATAACTGCAAACAGTTTGCGTTTGCTCGCAATGATTTTTTGGTGGATACGCACCATTACAGTATATGTTTGTCGGAGGGAGGACGATATTTTGAAAATCTTCAATATCTTCATCTTTAGGCCGTTCGGGATGTTCAAGGCATGGGCGTAGACACGATTTTTTTCTCAGGGGGGGGGGGGGCGAACCGTAGACAAGGCTGCAGCGGGACAAAGGCTAAATAATTTGGGGATGACACGCCTAATTTTTGCCCAAAAGTCGTTAAAATCGTTAAACAAAAGGATTTGGCACCCTCTTGAATGGCATGGCATGTATGTATGTTGAAAAATGAGTCGGTTAAATTCTCAAGGGGGCCCATGGCCCCGGCGGAATAATAAAACTTGTAATTGAGCAAACATTGTGTCCGAAAACTGAAACAGTTGGTTTTCGTGGGTTAGGCCAACAAATAAAACTTCAGTTTGGTGAGCAGATGAGGAAGGATTTTATTTGCAACAGATTTACTTTTCCAGTTTTTCCAAAAAGCTGGAACAATTAACAGGATCTTAGAAATACGAAATGTAATTTACAAAAATAATAGAATAAATTATTCTATAAAACAAGCCCGATTTATTCGGTCCATAAATGGCCACAAAATATTTTGAAAAAACAAATATTAATTAATTGAACTTTTATAAGCACTTACCTGGCACTTGATGTATTATCTGGTCTAATTTGATAAACAAAAGAAACCTTACTAACAAAATCGATAGTTGTCAGCTTTAAGGTTTGGAAAATAAGCTAATAAGCATTTAAAATGTGAAATTTGCCTGTTGGCTTGCGGTACAAATTTGATAAGAAACGAGAAAAAGTTACAAAAAAATAATACCTACAAGGATAGGAACTTGAATCTTGAGCAATTATTTTAAAAGAAAAGATACAAGTAGTTCCCTCTAGATTAAGGAAAATCAACCAACGCGAAAAGGTACGAAAGTCCGTAAAATTACCAGCGTTTTAAGATCCTTTACATGCGTAGCCGACTATATCAAAATCGGCTTCTCCTATTGGTCGATCCGCACGACCCTCCGCTCGCTTCGCTCGCTACGTGGGCTCAAGAAAAGGAAAATAACCAGGCGCTAACCCAATCTAACCCAAGACATCCCCAAAATCAAGAAAAAAAGCTGTTTAGAAACATAATCTTTAAAGAAAAAAATAAAAAAAGCAACGGGGTTCGAACCCGTATTTTCCAGGTGAGACCCCAACGAACTCTACACCACGAAAGCTTTTGCGTGAAATTGATTGCATCACGAAGACATATTGTAATACGAGATGGATCGACCAATGGGAGAAGCCGATTTTGATATAGTCGGCTACACCTGTAAAGGATGTGCCCGAAAATCCACTCGCGCTCCACTCCAATTCCATTTTAATACCCGAACCGAGTTACTGTCGGCATCGAAAATGTTAACGTCTACTTCTATCATGGTTTTCATAACACTCTTGATTTTCGTCCCAGACGTAGAAACAAAATGACAAAAATAAGAGATACCTAAATCATAAGAAAAGAATAACATTAGGGGGTGCCTTAGCGCAAATCACGTAGGTTATGCGATAGCACAGATTATAATCATATGGTTATGAATAAACAAATAATTTCGGGTCGAATTCGTTAACGTCGTTCGTCTAATTTCGTCCGCTTGTTAACGAATTAACAGGTGGATGATCTGCTTGGCAAGTTATTTAGCTTTTATCCCCTTGGCAAGATAAACAATTAATCAAAAAACTGAAACTTTCCTTCAACAATGGGTTAACGTTAACAGTGACCCTAACAAGTAGGAAAAAAATCGGCCCTAAATAGTACATGCAAAAACGTTTTTGGATAAAATGGCGAAGGATAAAAAAAGACAATTATTGGTGGCTATTTATTATACCTACCTATTGTTTTTGCAGTTTGCAAAGTATTGACTATTAATTACCGTTGTTTTTTTGGGCGTATCATTGGTAAGGTAAATGTATTTTTTATATATTTATTTAACATTTTAGATTATATTTTGCTATCAAAGGTTGGCTAACACATTCGCCATAACTATTACGTGTTTTGCCTTTAGCCCTGGTGATTTTTTACATAATTGAATCATACTCAATAATTAACTTATTTCAAGTAAATCCTTTGGTCAATTTGGTGTTTTACGATTACATACTTAATAACAAATTTACAAACATATTACGGAGGATATATATTGTAGAATATATTTTCATAGTACTACACAGCTGGATTTACAAATTAGCTAACACATTCATCGTAACTATTACACATCTTGCCGTTAGCCATTTTGGTTAATTTGTACCCACTTAAGGCACAAAGGCTGCATCCTATTCCTAATTTGCTGATAAGCCAAATATTGGTTTTGTAAAATAATTTTATTTAAAACCATGAATAGGTATTCGGAAACATCAATATGTAAAATGCAAATACATCGAAAATTCATCGATGTTTGGCCTAGATGTAGCGATGGATGGTTACTAAATACACCTTTTTTTTTCAATATTTTTGTGCGAAGTAGGCTGGCTGCCGACAATATGGAGCCTCTTCATTTAATAATTGTTTTTGGATCTCAACTAATTTTGAGGTTGTTGCTTGCTTGTGCTATCAAAAGCTTAAATATACAGGATATTTTGTGGACATTGTGTAGAAATATGTAAAATTGGTAAGTTAAAACGTTTGTTTCGTCTTTATGTATGTAACATTGCGAAATATATGTTCGTATTACATTGCTGTATAGACAGATTGACGATTGACTAAGGTAGGTATTCATGTCATGACATAATATTTCTCTATTTTACGAAGTGACTGGAGTTATTTTTCTATTTTAATTTACGAACATTCTCAAGAATCCATCAGTTTTATTAAATACCCTCATCCTTTTCAAAAATTCAAAATATATAGGCGTTTTAAGATCCTTTACAGGCGTAGCCGACTATATCAACATCGGCCTCTCCTATTGGTCGATCCGCATGGCCCTCCGCTCGCTACGGGGGCTCAAGAAAAGGAAACTAACCAGGTGCTAACCCAAGTCCCAAGACATACCCAAAATCAAGAAAAAAATCTGTTTAGAAACATAATCTTAAAAAAATAATAAAAAAGCAACGGGGTTCGAACCCGTATTTTGCAGGTGAGACCCGACGATGTAAACCTCTACATCACGAGAGCTCTTGCGAGAAATTGATTGCATCACGAAGACATAATATGGTAATACGCAAATATATTATATTTGGTAATACGAGATGGATCGACCAATAGGAGAGGCCGATTTTGATATAGTCGGCTACGCCCGTAAAGGATCTTTAAATGCGTATCATAGTGACCTTCAGTATTCTCGGGCAAGTAAGCGCTTTTTAGAATGATGTGACACATGCTCTCGAGATGTCGCCACACGTATTATATAGGCCAACGCCACCTAGGTCAGTCAGTGGCATTTACAGATCCTTTACAGGCGTAGTCGACTATATCAAAATCGGCCTCTCCTATTGGTCGGTCCATCTCGTATTACAATATGTATTCGTGATGCAATCGATTTCTCCCAAGGTCTCTCGTGGTGTGTAGGTTTATATCGTTGGGTCTCACCTCGAGAACACGGGTTCGAACCCCGTTGCTTTTTTTCTTTTTTTTAAAGATTAAGTTTCTAAACAGCTTTTTTTTCTTGATTTTGGGTATGTCTTGGGTTAGATTGGGTTAGCACCTGGTTAGTTTCCTATTCTTGAGCCCCCGTAGCGAGCGAAGCTAGCGGATCGACCAATAGGAGAGGCCGATTTTGATATAGTCGGCTACGCCTGTAAAGGATCTTAAAATACATATCATAGTGAGCTTCAGTATTCTCGGGCAAGTAGGCGTTTTTTAGAATGATGTGACATATGCTCTCGAGATGTCGCCACACGTATTATATAGGCCAACGCCACCAAGGTGGCGTTGTATAGGCCAGTCAGTGGGGTGTTTTGCCCTACAAAAATTTTATGTCTGGGGACAGCCGTGCAACTTTGAGCCGGCAACTGTTTTCACGTACTTCGCGATACAACCAGTCGTCTGTATGTGCTCTGGTGGTCTAGAGGTCTGCATGGTTGGCCTTCACTTCGACGACTCGGGTTCAAACCCCGTCGTTTTTTTAAGGTTGGTTAGTTTCCTTTTCTTGAGCCCCCATAGCGGGCCATGCGAAAAGTGAATTTAGACAACCCACATTACTCGTCTCAGAGTTGAACGGCTGTCCCTAGATTCTTGTTACAAAAGATGGTGTAGTAATTTTTTTATATGTTGTTAAGGTTCAGGCCTTGATGAACAATCCAAGTTTTCGACCTTGGGGTGCGACCGCGCGAGCCGCCATCTTGGATGGAAGGTACAGCGACGAAAAATTGAACATATTTTCCAAAAAAATAGAAAAACTTCTCAATTTTGTAATTTTTCCCAAGTTCTCGCTATTTTTTACATAGTTATAATCAGCAACGGCTGGTAAGGTAGTGACACGGTGCCATGGCACTACATTATTTTTCTGAAAAAAAATATGTTATATGTTATAACCCTCATATGTCTCATTAAAATATATAACGCGCAGCAAAAAAGAAACTGAAAAATAAGGTAGTGCCATGGCATCGTGGCACCGTGGCAGTACCTCACCAGCCACCGCTGCTTGTAATATTTCCGTGATTTCTTAGTTCTACTCATTTCCACACCACCTTGCGCCCCTCGAGATAGAGCAAATGGCGCGTTTTTTTATGGTGGTATGCCCGATAGGCCTAATCCACAGCGTCGCGATCTTAGAAGGAAATGCAGGATTGGATTTACTTTTGTGGTTGATCTAGCAAAACGTTGATACCGGATTTCTTCTAAGGTGTCTTCTTCCATGTTGCCACCATACAAAGCAACGAGAAAGCGTGCTCCATCATCTGCGATGTCCTCTGGTGTTGCATTCTGATGTTTGAAGATGCCAATGGTGTCACAACTTCATTTTTCCTTGGTTGAAGATTGACGATGTCGTGTCACAGCCACTAAAAGCATGAAGAAACAGAATGTTCTCAGCTACTTCTTCATGTTTTAAACCATTAGCTGAATATATTCTTTCAGCAATTTTGCCTCTTCCTGGTTTGCGGAAAGTAGATATGTCCTTGAGATGGTGCCAGTGCTGTCAGCAAAACAAGAAGGTCAACGTCTTCCCAACTACGAAAACGGCATCAAATTTTGGGCACAAGGAAATCGCTGTTCTGGCAATCAACCCATCAGCATCTTCTTCCGCCTGGTTGACGGTAATAGCAGCCTGCTCCATTTTTTTGTCAGCATTGAAATTAAACGGGCTTTATTGTTTTCGTTGGCTAAAAATAATTCCTGGGAAACTTGAACAGGCAGGGAGCATCCGCAGACATATTCTTCTTCAATCAGCGAAGTCTTTCTACGGCCTTAGTATTCCTTTTGCCTCCATCACTCGGATATCCATCAAAAACAATGAGTGCATGTGAACCGCAGTGATTTCGTACATTTTGAACGTACTTTTCGGAAATGGACGCAAATGAATCATTACGGTGCCATACAACTTTGTGCAAAAGGTATCCTCCATCCAAAACATTGATTTGTTATCTCCGAATTCCACACCTTCTGGAAGTTGTGTAAAAACTTTGTACAATGAAGATTTCGTACCTTTGCGTATTCCCTCCTCTGAAAAAAAGCGACAAAGGAAATGGAGCAAGCTCGAATTCAGGATAATCTTTCAACTCGTCGTCGGATTTCTTCGCAATGCACATTCTTTGAAACAGCATGAGTGGGTTGATAGAAATTGTTGCTTTCCCGACTTTTATGATGCTGTTGACTGCTGCCAATGGGATGACCTTGTCTTTGCGTTTGTGTGATGGACTCGAAATTTTAGAACGTGACAGCCATGTTCGTCATCACCTCGATACCTTTTTCTCTGGCCAAATGACAGTTAAACTTATCATCCCCGATAACTCCTGTACTGATGGAAAAAAGCGAATTGGTTTCGGGGAAGGGAGGATGCTGAGTAAACCAGTTCAAGAGTTTCTTCAAGTCTTCGTTGTCCCGACTAATACGTGACGCTCGGGCGAGTTTAGATGAACGTCGCACTATTCCTCAATGGCATCGCAAACGATATGCAAAGATATCATTCCCAAAGTCCATGGAGCAAGTACGCTGTCACTTATTCCACGACCACGAGTGAGGCCCCTACAGCTATGCATCATCCGCATCAAAGTTTGTTCGAACAATGGTCATATCCATTTTGTTCTCTAACTCCAACATATTTTGCAAATACAGATGAGCAGATATTGCATAAGGGAAATGCCCGCTTGCATGAAAGTACGGAAGCATTCTTTGAACAGTGTCGAGATGCAGTTGCCAGTTTTCCATTCGCTCAGCTTCAATGAAATGTTTCACTAAAGTAATCATTTGAAAATACTGAACGCATAGTTTGGCTGTGGGGCCATTGTTTCCAACTTAGTAACCGCCTCTTTAAATTTAGTCGCAACAACTTTGAATGCCTCGTTTTCTTCAGCTCTGAGAATCGTCGATTTATCCAAATGCCCAATCAGTTGTTCCATCACATCACGATCGTGGTCTGTAAAAGCAAGGGATTCCAGAATCTGGTGTGCCAAGGCAAGATGACCCAATATGTGGGCACGAATTGTATGAGCGTATGCGTGGCCACCTAGCATTTTCTCAATCCTCCGGAGCGTAATCCTTACATAAAAATAAGACAAAAAGTTCCTATTATGGGTCCGAAAATGCTTCGTTTTGGAGATACAGGGTGTTGAAAGTAAAAAATGCCATATTTTTAATCAACTAAAAAAACGGTACGTTACTGCTTTTTTCAAAATAAAAATTATTTTCGTAATCTTCCACTAGTTCTAACAAAAATGGCCTCTTGACTTTTTTCTGTCCGCTGGACGGTTTCCGAGTAAAAAAAATAAAATTAATTTACCAATAATTGCCAATTTCGTTATCTGCAAAATATTCTTTGCCCTTTTTGCCTCCGCCCAAATTGTTCCGCCATTTTGACGATGTTCCATTGTACTCGATACATCGAAAAAATATCGATATCTAACTTTTATTCCAACATTTTCATCGTAAGATTAACCGCTGCGGATATATTTTGAAAAATACAGTTTTTTGTATCTTTAATTCAAGATGGCGGCTCGAGCGGTCCCTCCCCAAGGTCGAAAACTTGGATTTTTCATCAAGGCCTAAACCTTAACAACATATTAAAAAATTACTACTACACCACCTTTTGTATGGCAGAGGCCTTTAATGGCCCCCACTGATTGGACTAATAGCAGAATAACGTCACTCAATGCAATCTCGATTCCCTTGAAAATTACGGGTGTATTTAGTGACCCTAAATGGTACATGTAAAAACGTTTTTAGGGAAAATGGTGAAGGAACAAAAAGAATTGGTCCCTATTGTTTTATAGTTTGGATAGTTATTGACTTTTGCAGTTGCTTTTGTCCAGCATAACATGTTTTGAGGCAATCTTATATTAATATATATTTAATATTTTAGAATATATATTTCTATCATACAGCTGGATTTACAGGTTGTCTAACACATTCATCATAACTATTAAACTTATCTTGCCGTTAGACCTGTTGATTTTTTATATAACTTTTGACATTATGATTTATTACTGAATCATTGTTATCCTCAATAACCAACTAATTTGAAGCAAATCCTTTGGTCAGTTTGGTGTTTTACGATTGCGTACTTAACACCAAATGTGCAAACATATTGCGGAGGAACTCGTGGCAATATTGCTGAAGGTACATTAAATGATGGTAAAGCCAAACATTTATTTTCAGGTACTTTATTGCATCTTTTTGTTATTATAAAAATGCATTTACGTACACTATTTCTACCTATAGGAAATATATATGTATGTGCATCGCACTAACAAAATAAAAATGGTATAGGAATATATTTACATTTACGAGATAGTCATGTGAGCGGTAACATCCATATTTTGGTACATCAACTATTTAATATTAACATTTTACAATGATAATAACAGTAACTATAATACATCATAATATATTTTATATTTTTACAACTATTACTTTCTACCTTATGAAAGATTTTTCAAACAAAACTGAAAATTTCTTACGAATTTTATAAGCAATATAATAACAAAAACAAAAAATTAAACGTGTAGAAGCCTAAAATTAAAATTGGATTAACTAGAGAAACAAAAACAACAATTTTCAATAGGGTATATAAATAAAAATATTTATGAGCTAAATATATACATCATTCTGATAAAATATTTCGAATAACGAAATTAATATAATACAGGTTGTTGGCACGTGATAAATAAACCGATTAAAAATATATATATTCTAAAATAAAATTAAAACAACAAAATTAAGCTACAAAATAAAGAGGCATCAAAGTCAAATAAGTTACAAAATTATTACAGGAAAGTCGCCCAAAACTGTTTTAAGCCATCTTCACATAAACACTAAATATGACTGAAAAATTATTGCGGTTAATCCTTATTTGTTATAAAATCTAGGGCAAATTCGATTCAAATTCGGGTATTAAATTTTGAGGAAGTAAACGCGCGACCGCGAAACTTGTAACGAATTAAGTTCATTTTAATGCAATTTTGTTTTCTCAAAAATTACGTAGTTCTTAGAATTGGAGCACTGATTTTTGGCACATGTCAATCTCGTAAAAGTAGGCGTTTTTGACGTATATACAGATTTTAATACTTTCACCAGTGCCGTGCGTCAGACAACTATTTTTCTTAGAAAAATATGAACGCCACTGGTAAAAGTACTTTTGATAATTTTTCTTACCTAAATCTAGGCATTATTCTGATCAAAAATGGTGTCCCCAATTTTTTCGCGTATTTATTTCTTTTTTTTTTTTGCTTTTAAAGATAAAAATTGCCTTTCAAAATACTAACGAGCTGGGAAAAACATCATGATTCATGAGACATTATTAAATGTAGATTTAAAAAAACTATCAAGAAAATACTTTTACCAGTGGCGCATCATACTTTTCTTTACAAATATTATTGATATTTCTAAGTCATTTGCTATGGCAATAGTGTCAGAAACCGATAATTCGTAACAATGAGTACTAACACGTCAGTGGAATACGAAGATTCAATGTCCGGGCATTTCATATAATATGAGGGACGACATCTTTTGACCCATCTTTTATACCTGCCTACATGGAAAAGGCGCCAAAAATGCACAAAATGACAGTGGCGTTTGCCCGGGTGTGGTTATTTTTTTCTTCAAAATACAGTACCCAAATTAATGAATATGCTATTTCGATTATTAACTAAAACACGTATATTTTATGAAAAACTGAAAATAGATACCTATTAATTGCAATTTTATAATATAGTTATTTATGCAACATGTGTGTAAAGTGACCCTTTTTTTATGAATGGGAATCCCATGAACCGAAAAATATATGAAAAACAAAAATAATATTAAAATACTTTACGCACTAGTGCGTAAAATGAACTATTTTACGCACTAGGACGTAAAATATATTATTTTACCCACTGACCTAAACGTAAAAAAATATGTCAGATTTACTTTACGCACTAGTGCGTAAAATAATTTACTTTACGCACTGCACATTAAAAAGGCCTATTTTACGAATCTTAGAGAGTGCGTAAAGTGAGTACTTTACGCACGGTAGTAGAAAAAATAATTTTATTTAAGCTCGATAATGCAGCTTTATCGTGTGTGTATTAGTCTCACAAAAATCTGGAACCCGAAAAACTAGAAAAACCCTCTCATGCCTTGATTTATTTAATTTAATAACTCCGCCATAGATGGCGTCACGTTTCATTTTCTTTAGCGATTACTACTGGGTTTCCATATTCTGCCCGTTGCCCATGCGTTCTGTGTTCTCTACTGTTTAATTTTGGATTTGTTGGAACTTCAGAAAAACTCCTATTAGATGCCGATAAGCTAGTTAATTTAAGACTTAATTTAAAATATATATTATTTTGTTGAAGTGAAACTTTAAGGGTGAAGTCAGAACAAATGAAACGCTTATCAAAGTGAAACCCTCTTTAAGTAAGCATGTTCCAGTATAGCTAAAGGGTTGAAATTTTCAGGACATGTAGCCGGAGAAAGCTGGACTCTGTACCACCCTGTTCGGCCAGGTGAGGGGGGGAGAAGAAGAAACTAAAATAATTAATTTCGGGAGAACGGGAAGAGCTACGGGGCAAAATTTTTAAGGTAGGTACGCTTCATGGGGGCTACTTTGACCATATGGGGGGGGGGGCTTTAATTTAAGGTGGGATTTTGAGGAAAAACCGTTTTTTTGCCGATATATCTGCAACGGAGCCTCGGACCGAAAATCTGACAAGCGATGACTCCGGCTTACAGGGGGTCATCATTGGGGCGGAGGGGGAATTATACCCGGATACACAAACATTTTCGAAAAGGTGGAAAAAATTAAAAAAACGTAAAAAATTGTTCGGAAAGTTAATAAAAGTATTATAAAACGAAATAAAAAAAATAACAATTAAAAAAAAGTTAGAGAAACGCGGTTTTTGGCGAAAAAAAAGCGAAGGAGTTCAACGACGAGGTCGGGATGGCAAAAATGGGAAGAAAAAATATCCGTTATGAAAAAAAAAACAAACATTTTTGAAAAAATGGGAAAAAATTTAAAAAAAACGTGAAAAAATGTTCGGAAAGTTAATAAAAGTATTATAAAATGAAATAAGAAAAAAATTAACAAAAAAACAAAAGATTGTTGGGAAAGTTAATAAATGTAATTAAGTATTATAAAACCAAATAAGAATGAAAAATTAAAAAAAAAATAAAAATTGTTCGGAGAGCTAATAAAATGAAAAAAAAAAGTATAGTATAATAATAACATAATTCGCGTCTATTAAATATTTTCTGATTCTTTTGGCTATTTTCAAACTGATTTCGCATGGTCCGTGTGACTTTCCCCATTGTGCGTTGTTCCTGGTTTTGAAAATATTAAAAAAAAAAAAATTCTGTTTATAAAAAGAAGTTTTTTATTTTCATAAACCACAATACATAAAAGTTTTTCGTTTTTCCATTATCATAATATCCATTTTTTGTACTTTGGTATTGTTATTATTATAATTCTTTATGATATTTTAAATTTTGTTGTAAATTTGCTTCCTGTTCATAAAAATAATAAAGGTTAGAACTATATTTGATTGTTACTTTTTATATTCTATTTATTATAAATATATGATAAATATTTTTTGAGTATGCATTTTTTTCGTCAAATTATTTTTTGCTTTGTTATTATTATTTTAAATCTTTATATTATATTTAATTTTTAGAAATTTGCTTTTTGAAAACTTGCTTGTTCTACTGTTTTATTTTTTATTAATTATAAATATATGATAAATTTGTTTTTTCAAGCCATTTTTTTCGTCAAATTATTTTTTTGCTTTGTTATCATTATTTTAAATCTTTATATTATATTTAATTTTTAGTAAATTTGCTTTTTGAAAACTTGCTTGTTCTACTGTTTTATTTTTTATTTTTTATAAATATATGATAAATTTGTTTTTTGGGCATGCATTTTTTTGTCAAATTATTTTTTTGCTTTGTTATTAATATTTTAAATCTTTATATTATATTTAAATTTTAGTAAATTTGCTTGTTCTACTGTTTTATTTTTTATTTATTAGAAATATATATTAAACATTTATTTTCTGCTTATAAAAACAACTTATTATGTTTTTGCATGTATCTCTTTCATCAAATAATAAATACTTTCTTTTATTTTGCACTTCTTTAATTTTTTTTTGCTTAATATTACATTATTATTTATGAAACTTTTTTAAAGCAACATTTATTTATCATTTAAACGTTTCTTAAAATTTTATACCAAAAATCATAAAAAAATATATTAAAACATCAACTCGGTGAAATAATAGCAGCGAAAGGGTTAAATTAAATGAAGTTAAATCTTAAATTAAATTGAATCTATGATATGAACTTAGCACCTAGCTGTACTGGGTGTCCTACAATTTGTGGGCAATCTCCTGGATTCATATAGATAAAGTTAAAACAACGTCATAGATTAATAATAATTTTTTTTTGTCTACCGATGTACCATGAAATGTACCACTGCAGGCAAATTTGTAAGAGATGATACTAACGCTGGCTCCAAAAAAACTGCGCGCACCCTTCACGTTGAGGAAAAAGTTTTGATTTCCCTGGATGAGGATCCCTCCCTAATATTAGAAAACTTGAAACTCAATAAATCTACCATAATTCTTCAAGAACAATTTCATTTGCAAAAAGTACATTGCTCTTGGACCGGAAGATTTTCGTGCAACAATACAACTTGCGACCTGGTTATTACAAAAAAAATCTTATTGGAACAATAATGTTCACAGATAAAGCAGGATTTACGGAAATTAATTTGTATCTGCATATTGGGCAGATGAAAAACCTCATACTGAAATATCTGGGCATAAATATTAGGGAACCATTTGATAGTTCCATTTGTTTTACCAGTACGAGTAAAGGGCGCTCTTTATTTAGAATTTCTTCAAAATTACTTACAAAACCAACCATCTTATTGGTAAAATACCGTTTGCAGATGAAGCAGGATTTACGAAAATTAATGCTTAGTATCTGCATATTGGGCAGATGAAAAACCTCATAGGACTGAAATATCTGGGCATAAATATTAGGGAACCATTTGATAGTTCCATTTGTTTTACCAGTACGAGTAAAGCGCGCTCTTTATTTAGAATTTCTTCAAAATTCCTTACAAAACCAACCACCTAATATGTATCGAGAGCAATTATTGACAGGTCGAGGAAGACTCGTTGCATGGCCTCCACGATCCCCCGATTTGAACCCCTTAGATTTCTATTTTTGGCTTTAGGGATATTTCAAAAACCAAGTTTATTCAACTCTAGTAGGGACTACTGGAAAGAAACACTTCACTTTACTATGAGAGTTAATTAAATGTAATCCTTACGCGATGTATTATGATTTTATTAAAAGTTGCCATTTTGTAAACAAATGGGGGTTTTCTCGAAAACGGTTATTAGTTTAAAAGTTATATCCAGCGGCATTTTCACTTCATCTAGGTATATGAATCCGAGAGATTGCCAACGAATTTTGAGACACCTTGTACATGATGGTTGTGTTTTTGACGGTTTTCGTAAGCTCATGAAAAGTTTCAAGGTTTTTATTTTCATTTAATATTCTGATGTTAAAACTCCCCATTTTTAATTAATTTTTTACTGTAATGTATTACCTTAACTAAATATTGGCTTAGTTAACACCTCTCATACATAGATTTTTTTTCAAAAATGGAATTTAAAACAATTTATGGGGAGAACTAGCTTTGACATTGGCTCTATACCTATTTGAAGAGGCAATTTTATTCAAATAATCAGGAAAAATGTTTGAAAGGAGGGAATTTTAGGCACTGAAATTAATAGATTTTGCCCAATCTAAAACTGAATCCATATTAAAAATATTATTTTAATTCACGACTATCCCGAGGTGAAATAACCCTCGTGTATTATCAGTAATAATTACAGATTTAATGTATATATACCAACTTGTTCAATCAACCAAAAAGCTTCCAGCAGAATTAATTCGGCCAAATATTCCCTTTTCAATGACTGCAAAGCTGAATTATTGACGTGCTAGGTATTTAAATTCGGATCAAATGCGTTGATCGTAACATTCGTAAAATGATGCCACATACCTAATTATTGTAACATATAGGATTCGTAATAACCTAAATTGATTTGCTCAATATCGGACTTGTTTATCGCTTAAGTGGTGTACGTATTTTTTTATTACGCATGCACCATAATCAACGATTATCGCACGCTGCAGCGTGCTTAAAATAATGTTTATGATGCACCTACTTTTTGAAAGGTTTCTATAGAAATATTTGATCATGTCAAATGTGACAGATTAATATATTCGTCAATATATCCCTTAAGTTTAATATTTAAAACATTTTTGAGATTATGATGCATTCGTAATAAAAAATAGCGTATGATATACGTGTATAAGGAGCCTTTAAAGCCCTTGCGACTTACAAAACACTCCGCTCCGCGTCGTGTTTTGAAATATGTCGCGCGTGCTTTAAAGGGCCTCTTATACACTTATATCATAATATACTATTATAAATTATCATGTAGAAACTGGACGACAAGTGACCTCGGATTATTGTTTTACGTACGTTTAGTAAAAATATTATTAGCAAAACTATAAAATATATAAACACTGGATCTGGATTTGTTCCTAAACACGCTCATGGAGCTTTCGAGCTTAGGCCGCATTAGATCTAATTAGGAGCTTCAACTGCATGCGATTGACGC
>JAEQML010049976.1:0-49411 GCA_016904865.1 Pissodes strobi | reverse complement strand
TAAAGTTATACAAAATAGTAACGTATACTAAATTCAAAAACATTATAAATAAAGGTAATACCAATTAAAATAATTTATTTGACAGTTTGTAACTTGATTGATCTATTAATACATCTATAAAGCAGAAGGTTCAAAGTACCTGACAAATATTGTGGGAATTTAAATATAAAAAAGGACATATTAAGCTAGTAAAGTAAATTTATAGCTTCTTAAAGGTCTTAACACGGCATTACTCGCGCTACGAGTATTTCTCTCACATTTTCTGCGAAATCGTCAGTTTTCGGAGAATTTAACATGGCCAATTAACCGGGTGCATTTCTCAAGTGATTGGCTGCATTTGTGAGAATTTCTCTCATCGCGCTACGTCTGCGGTAGTACTTTTAACATTGAAAATGTTTCCGTCTTCCTGTTATGGGGCATCAAATTGCGAAAAAGTGCATGCTACATTTGCCACACAAGATGTCATATGCGTGATGAACTACTAACCCAGCTAACCAAAAGTAATCAAAAGCACCAAAAAGAACTAAAATGTATCGGAACAGACTGAAATTAACTGAATGTTTATTGAGCGACTAACCAAAACTAGCCAAAAGCACTAAAAAGGGCTACAGCGTATCGGAATAGTTTAAAACATTAAAGTAAGTTAAGACTAACCCAAATTAACCGATTTTTGGCGACTAACTAAAATTAACCAAAAGCGTAAAAATTGGTTATAACGTACCTACCGGCATCGGCAGCGGTTCAAATGACTAAAATAGGCTAATTGAAATTAACCGAAAGTTGATTGAACGACTAACCAAAATTTACCAAAAGTAACAAAAAGCACCAAAAAGTGCCAAAACGTATCGGAACAGATTAAAAATATTAAAGTAAGTTAAAACTAAACCAAATTAACTGAATATTAGCGACTAACCAAAAACATTAAAATTGGTTAAACGTATCGGAACCGGTTCAAACGAGTAACATAAATTAAAACTAACTGAAACTAACCGACAGTTGATTGAGTGACCAAACGAAACTAACTAAAAGTAACCAAAAGCACCAGAACGAATTTACGCGGCTAACCAAAACTAATCAAAAGCATTAAATTTTATTATAACGTGTCGGAGCCGGTTCAAATGAATACCTCTGTGGTTTCATGCGAGTGATTTTTCAAGGTCGCGTCACGACACGGAAATTTTTCCTGAACGTCACAAGACGGTTTATGAAAAATTGATTATAACGTATCGGCCCCGGCTCAAACAAATAAAATAAGTTGAGACTAAGCGAAACTAACAGAAAGTGATTGGACGAATAACCAAATCTCTTAAAATTGATTATAACGTTTCGGAACCAGCTCAAATGAATAAAATAAGTGAAACTAACGGAAAGTTGATTAAACAACTAACCAAAACTCACCCAATCCATTACCATTGATTATAACGTATCGGAACCGGTTGAAATGACTTAAGTAAGTTAATACTAAGTGAAACTAACCGCGCTAAACCGGGGATTAAGAGACCGATCGAATTATTTTTTTTTTTGTAAAAACTAGTCGAGTTGCATACCGTTAGATTGGGGAATGAGAGGTGAATCAAATGCAAATGTTATTTTGCTTTTTACAACCACACTTAACGTTATAAACTGTAAAAAAGAAAGAACCTTGAAGTATATGCATGTATGTGATATATTTTGGCTCGTATTTTGGTAAACTAAACTTACGTAATCTAATCTGATCTAACCCAAACTAACCCAAACTTATATCAACTATTAACTTTCAACACATTTATGAATTTTTTCAGATCTCAAATTTAACAAGCGTTATGGCATTCTGCTGGTTAATTTTTGTTAGTTGCCGAAATTCGGCTAATTTAAGTGAGTTTCAACTTACTTTAATATTTTTAATCTGTTTGATATGTTTTCGCTTTTATAGTTACTTTTGGTTAGTTTTATTTAGTCGTTTAATCAATCTTCGGTTAATTTCAGTCAGTTTCAATTTATTATAGTCATTTGAACCGGTTCCAATACGTTATTGCCAATTTTACTGTTTTTGGTTAGTTTAGGTTGGTCGCCAAAAGTCGGTTAATTTGGGTTAATTTTAGCTTACTCCAATATTTTTAATGTATTACGATACGTTTTAGCCGGTTTCGATGCTTTTAGTTACTTTTGGTTAGTCATTCAATCAGCTTTCGGTTACTTTCAGTTAGCTCCAATTTATTTTACTCATTTGAAGGGGTTCCAATACATTATAACCAATTTATATGTTTTTGGTTAAATTATGTCAGTCGCCAAAATTAGGTTAATTTGGGTTAGTTTTAACTAACTTTAATATTTTCAATCTGTTCATATAGGTTTAAGCCCTTAGTGCTTTTGGTTACTTTGGCTAGTTTTGATTAGTCGTGCAATCAACTTTCTGGTAATTACAGTTAGTTCCAATTTATTTTAGTCATTTGAATCGGTTCCGATACGTTATAATCAATTTTAATGTTTTTGGTTACTTGTAACTCAATTTAATGTTTGTAACCTGTACCGGTACTTTTAAGCCCGTATTGGTTATTTATGGCGAGTTTTAGTTAGTCATTCAATCAACTTTCGGTTAGTTTCAATTAGTTCCAATTTATTTTAGTCATTTTAATCGATGCCGATACCTTATAAATCAAATTTAAGTTTAAGTAAATAAACTAACACGATCTCTCACGCGTATGATGTCATGTGTCAAATGTAGCATACACTTTTTCACGATTTGAGGCCCTATACCTACTAGGATAATAGAAACATTTTCAATGTTAAAATAAATAAAAGTAAAAAAAAATAAAACAAGCTTTTATTTAAATGCACTAAAAAGAAGAAAATAAAATTTGAAGTAGATCAAACCCATTATTTTGTTACATTAAACATTTTTTTATTACGCATGCATCATAATCAACGATTATCACACGCTGCAGCGTGCTTAAAATGATGTTTATGATGCGCCTACTTTTTTAAAGGTTGCTATAGAAACATTTGATCATGTCAAATGTGACAGATTAATATATTCGTCAATATATCCCTTAAGTTTAATATTTAAAACATTTTTGAGAATATGATGCATTCGTAATAAAAAATAGCGTAGCCCTTGCGACTTACAAAATACTCCGCTGCTCGTTGTGTTTTGAAATATGTCGCGCGTGCTTTAAAGGCCCTCTTATACACTTATATCATAATGTACTATTATATGATATAAAAGCTTGTCGCGAGATTTTCCTGTTTAAATTTCTCGCGACAAGCTTTTATATCATATAAAAATGTTTAATGTAACAAAATAATGGGTTTGATTTACTTCAAATGTTATTTTCTTCTTTTTAGTGCATTTAAATAAAACCTTCTTTAATTTTTTTTTACTTTTATTTATTTTTTACTTTTTAGTAGGTATTATGGCATAGCAAAATCACAAATTTAGTAAATATTATATTTTTATTTATAAAACTTAGATTTGCAGTATATAATAAAAGCCATTTTGAATCCGCCACTTAAAATTTTCAAAATCTGATAAAAAATTTATATTCCTTGTCCCTAAAAACCCCCTAATATAAATTTTAAACGAAATCGGACATACTTTAAGTAGTGCCTTCATCACTAATCTTTAAAGGGAGGGGTAAGTGTATGCAACACCACTGTCTTTACAAGAATAAACAATGACAACACCATAGTTTTATATTTTCATTTGAACTACAAACGCAACCAAAATTTGAAGCCAATTGGATATGTAGAAGTGAGCTAAAATTGACTTGCAACATTTAACCCAAAATCGGCCATGTTGAATCAGCCATTTTATATTTTCAAAATCTAAAAAAAAAATTAAATTCCTTGTCCCCAAAAACCCCCATATACCAATTTTAAACGAAATCGGACATATTTTAGGTAGTGCCCCCTACTCTACCCTTCAAAGGGAGGAGGAGGGGGGGGTGGTTGTAGGCAAGACCATAGTTTTATATTTTCATTTGAACTTCAAACGCATACCAAATTTGAAGTCAATTAAATATGTAGAAGTCAGCTAAAATTGACTTGTAACATTTAACTCAATATCGGCCATGTTGAATCCGCAATTTTGAATTTTCAAACTTTGATAGAAAATTCATATTCCTTGTCCCCAAAAACCCCATATACCAATTTTAAACGGAATCGGACATACTTTAAGTAGTGCCCCCCTCCCCTATCCCTGACAGGGGGGTGGTGTAAACTTAACAACATTATTATTGTATTGTCTTCGGAACTATAAACGTGTACCAAATTTCAAGTCAAACGGACATTTATCAGTAATTCTATTCAGCTTGCAAGATTTGATTACAGACAGACAGACAGACCCACAGGTGGAAGTAAATTAAAACTTGTAATATAAGAGTTGCTAAAAACACAAAAGATCATGTGAAAAATTCGCAATTATTAAGACATAAACGGATTTTAGCTCACGCTAGTGGTGACGGGCATTTTATTTTTGCCGTATTTGTTTTCTTTTCTCACTACTGTCTTTATCCAAATTTAGGTAAATAACAGAATTTTAGTAAAGACATATTTGTTGAACCGATTATACGTGTAATTGAAAAACTGCATATTATTAAAAAAGTGTTATAAATCTTACCTGTCTTAGGGTCTTTGGGGCATCTAAAAAATGATAATCCTTCACCCACTTTTATAATGCAATTATCCGCACAACAATACCTCGCCATTGTAGCGATCTTAATAATTATTTAATTCAACGCGACCCAACAGTACAGAATATCAAGGCGTTTGCACACTGACCGTAAAATAATTCTCCCTCGTAGTGTAGCCACCACTGGCCGCGAACGAGATTGAGCCGGATTCGCTTCGAAGGTAAAAACTGTCGGCGAAATTGGAAATTTGCCTCGAGTGAACCTACCGTATATACTTATTTATACCGTGACCAGATGTTGTCGGAAAAACTCTATTATTTTGGTGTTCTGATAAAAATTGTAATAATAATAGGTGCTCTTGTGTTTCACAGGGACTTAAGTGTTGCAACGCCTGCAAATATGCGTGCGATAATAGACTACTTACTGCCAAAGAATGCTCGTCCGATTCTGAAGTTGAAGGTTTTTACTAAATTATATTTTAAATATTTTTTTTTCATATTTATTAAACGATTTTTTTTCATATATGTACTGATACATATTGAGGTGGTCGAATAACATAAATGATTATTGTGTTTATATTGAAACTGTACAAGTTAAGGTACTATATAAAATTGCTTAATTTTGAATAACATTGTTATATGGCAATAGACATTTCACTATAACTATAGACATATATTTTGTTTAAAACATTTCTTACAATGAAGCCAAAATGAAACAAGAAATACAATATCGCCAATTAACATGATATCCATTTACATAATATCATTTTATATTATAAAATGATAATATTATGTCATTTAAAGCGGCGCGTTAACTAAACGAGATACGGACTGCAGTGGGCGCGCGCGGAAGCAACTATTTTTTATTATATGTGCAGCTTTGGAGGGTGGCTTACTGGAAAAGTATTACACCTAGAGGACTGGAGTTTTTTTTTAACTTTTTTGTACTTTTGGATAAAACTTTCACGCTGGTGACATCCAGAAAGTTTCAAAAATAAAAAAGTTTGTCACTGGTCGAAAAGTAGCTTATTCAAAATATAAACTTTCAAGTTCACATACCATTAAAAAAAAATGATAATAAAAATCTATGAAAACATTATATATCATCAAGAAAAATTATTTTAATATACGGAGTATTTCCGGAGTTATGAGGTATTATGTATAAAAAAAGTGGGCAAACTGATTTATTAAAATTTTCGACGTTTTTAGCTACAAAAAAAGTCTGAACCTATTAAAAAAGTCGTATTCACCCATTTCATATAGCCAGGAACATATTACATATTATGTAATCATATTTTAATGTTCTGAACTGGTTATACCTCAAACAAATTTTTTGACTATTTTTCCTTGGTATTTTACTCCACTATTCTCTGATAAAAGCGACGCGACGACGGTAGCTATATACCTATATCGACATTCCAGTAGGCTTTCGCATATTTACCGTAGTAATATGCTTATTCAACAAGGAAGAAAGACAATCTTTACTAGCAGATTCGGGTATAAGTAAATAGAGATGTGGTAAGTTGTTTTGCCTAGCAGGTTGAAATGCCAGCGATCGTATGTCGTGTCGTGTAAGTTAAAATCATTTCTGATTCCTTGTTAGGCAATACTGAACAGATTATTTATCCAACTCAGCTGATAAAACGGTGTTTTTACCCGGCTTGGCTTTACACACAATTGTGAAAAGTGTAGTTTTTGGAACATTAAATCATTTACCAGCTGTCAAGTAACCGAAAGTTTTATTTCTCACTGTTTCTAGTTTCTATAGCTCTTTGCGTGCAATCGGAACACCTTTGTTTTTCTTTTTTGTAGCAAACGTTAGCCATAATTTCTATAAAGTAATATAGTAGCACTAAATTGAAAACGTCGGTTAGCATGGAATACCTTCTAGGTGGGTAATATGGAATATTCCATATAACCCGTTCCAAAGTCACAACCTTACGTTTTTCAGCCATATGCAATTTTACCCATTGAATATACTTATAGCAGTGATCGACATTACCGAAAGACATACTAATATCGTCAATGTCCATCAGAAGGAACATCTTGTTTAGAAAATATTGAGTATTCCGTATTACCCGTCTATTCTATATACGCCGATAGTCTACAGGTTTCTGAAAAAAATCCATTCAAATTCAAACCACTAGATACGTTTGCCAGGGTTTTGAACTAAAACGCTTTTTTCAATCATCTTTTTAAATTTTTCTAATATTTCAATGACAGCTTTATTTTCTACGTTTTTGCATGACGATAGTGAATTTTTATATTAAGTCGATACTCTCTGTAAGCTGCATTTGCGCCTTTTCTTTCTGGTACGAAAGTATAATTTTCCTTTAGAAAATAAACTTGTTGAAGAATCATCGTTGGAAAGTTGGTGAATTACACTTTTAATTCTGCAAAATGACTTGCATAAAAAATACTTCTAGCGAAAATGGAATATTAGATAGCCTCTCTGTACAATGGGATTCTTAGTGGCGTTTTGAGAAAAACATTTGATACTAATTCCTTCACATAAGGAAATTTGTTTCTCAAGAACAGCATCGGGAAGAACAAATTAGACAATTCATGTTGAATAAAGCAAGGTATTTTCAATGAATTGACCTTTTCTATTTGGATTGAAGCTATTGAGTATGCCATAGGTAATTTTATCCTTAAGCGCTCTAATCATTATATAAACTATGTACCGATCAGAAGAATCAGTGATTTCCATATAAACGTAAAAACAATTATTTTCTATTTCAGATCTAATTTTTTGAATAACGCCCAAATACAAGCAATCAACATTATTACGTCTTAAAATTATATCACTTAAAATCAATACTTCGGAAGAAATAACCTAATATTATCGTTACATAGCTTCGAGAGAGGTATATTGGATGTTATTAAGGCTTGACATAAATTTCCGTTGGATGCATCTCGTTCTGTAAAGTTTTGAAAGCTGGAAAGACCATTGAAGAAATTGTCGAACTTTTTGGCCTCGAAGCATTTGTTTTATTCTTTTTTGCTACATATGTTGCAGTTTTCACATGTTGGTTTTTGATCACTTGTGATCAAAACGAATTTTCAAGGTTAAATTTATATTTACAAATATCCTCGTTTCTCTTCTTTTCATATTTTTAAATAAATTCTGTTTAATGAATTATTTCAATATGCGAAAATGCATTTGAAAAATTCGCTTTAATTTTTAAGTGTGTATTAGCTATATGAACAAATTTAAATACGAAATAACCTACAATTTCGTTGCAAATAAACAGGAAATTCACTTTGTTCGCGTCTATATAAATTTGTTTTTATACGGCTTAATCCAGTTTAAAACACTGCTTAAGCATATTCACTTGTTCGGGAAATATTCCACCAAAGCAAAACATATCTTAGTTGGAAGTAAAACAGAGCTCTTACACATGGGCGTAGACAGGATTTTTTCTCAGGGGGGGCGAGCCGTAGACAAGGCCGCAGTAGTGGCAAATTTTGGGGGGCCACGCCCAATTTTTTACACAAAAATCATGAGTCGGTTAAATTCCCAGGGGGGTCCACGGCCCCCCCTGGCCTCTCCCTGTCTACGCCCATGCTCTTACATTTAAGTTACTTACTAAAAGCAATTGAATATATTTTGCCTACCTTTTTACCTTCACCATATATAATTTTGGGTATTTCCCGATGTCATTGTTTTTCTTTGGCCATGTGGTCTCGTTTTTTATTACCAGACTATAAAATCATAAAATTTTATTAAATTACAATGACAAGCGGCACGTGCTCTCGGCGGCAGTAAATATTGAGAACCAAAGAAATTTTGTCTGCAAATGAAGGTTTTGGGCATTTTCTCAAATTTGAAATAATATTGCAAAAAACATAAAGCCGATTTTCAGCCCGAAATAATAAATCGTTGGTAAATACCGCGGTTATCCTTTCGGTTGATAACTTTGATAGCTAAGTGTGATGTTATAGCTCCCCACCACTCAAGGATTACAACTGAATTAACTAATCGCTAAAATGAATTGGTTAAAACAATGTAGGGTTAAGGTTCTTATTTTTGTGTTGTTGTTTAAGAAAAAAAAACAAAAATTGAAGTGAAATTTTTGGTTTATCGAAGAGATTTTTATGGGGATCAACATGGTAAGCAGGTATTTATTGTGTGCAGTGAGTGAATATATTTACTATAGTTGCAATGATAAGATCGGATTTATAGATGCTTATTGCTTGATTCATGGGTACCATTGAGTTCAAATCAATGGGTACGACGAAATGCGCATAATCTTTATAGGCAAGAAAACGTGCACAATTTATCCATTGATAAAGTTTCCTTAGACATAGACATAGACATAGACATAACGTTTATTTGACCACATTTTGTACAAAATTTTACAATTGCAGCAAGTCAGATATATATGATGTACATACTTAGAGAGTAAAACGTACTAAAATTCTACCATAATTAAAATAACATATAAAGCTCACTGTAGGAGCATAACACAGATTTTTAGTAAATATACCTAAGTCAATAAAACGAGATTACTACATATAAAGCAATAAAACAAACAAGGAAACGAACATCAATTAAAGTTCAAAATAAGTTTGGGGATTTACGACATCAAAATATTCTGATATTGTGTAGAAAGCCTGCACTGCCAGGAATCTTTTAATAACAATTTTAAATATTTTGCCATTAAGATTTTTTACAGGTGTTGGTAATACATTATACAGATTAATATTCAAAGAGTTCTTTAAAGATTTGCTCAGCCTATATCTACTAGACCTAATTAAATCAGCAGATCTTGTATCATAGCGATGTATATCCGAATTAAGCAACAAATCTCTCTTGTTTTCATGAATTTGAAGTAATTGGTAAAAAATATACAACGCCGGAAGGGTCAGCACTTTCGTATCAACAAAATGTGGCCTGCAATGGTCACGATGACTAGCCCCTACAATTATACGAATAGCTCTTTTCTGCAGTCTAAAAATATGCAACGAGTTGGACGAGTTTCCCCACAGAACAATTCCATAGGAAATATGTACATGGAATAGCGAAAAATAGACATTCAGAATAGATTGCCGATTTAGGGTCGACTTTAACCTTCTAATGACAAATATAGCCGATGACAACTTACTACGTAGTGAAACCACGTGTGAAGCCCAGCTCAGAGTATCGTCGAGTGTCAAGCCCAATACCTTAGCGCTTTTCCCCTCAACGATGTCACGACTTGTTGAAAATACTAGTTCTTGAGTCTTACTTGCGTTTAACTTCAAACAATTTTGCGAAAACCAAATGTCAGCTCTTTGAGCTAGCCCTCTACTACTATTTTTTAAATCTTCAATATTTTTGCTACTACATAACAAAGATGCATCGTCTGCAAAACATATGCACTTGTGTGGAGAGAGAAATGAGAAAAGGTCATTAATATATATAACGAACAGCAAGGGCCCAAGAACTGATCCTTGGGGTACCCCACTGTTCACCGCAGCATAACTCGAAACGTCATCCCCAAGGGAGACACACTGAGCTCTTGAAGAGAGATAAGATTGCAACAACTGCAGGGGTCGCCCTCTGACGCCATAGCGATAGAGTTTTTCGATAAGAAGGCTATGCGAGACGCAGTCGAAGGCCTTACTCAAGTCACACAGAATTAACTCTACATGTTCTCCCTTCTCAAGGCCCTCGACTATGTCATGCACTATCCGAACAAGAGCTTTTATCGTAGATCTGCCCTCTCGGAAACCATACTGTGAACTGTCAAGCAGATTGCTTGACTCAAAATAGTGGCCTAAATTATTTTTGATTAAAGTTTCGAAAACTTTTCCAAATATTGGAATAATGGAAATCGGCCTGTAGTCATCGACAGTATTTGGATCACCTTTTTTAAAAACGGGTACTACCCTGGACAATTTCAGGGAGTTTGGAAAAACACCACTATTTATACAGAGATTAAATAAATATGTTAAAGGCTTCACTATATAAGAAGATACATGTTTTAAGATTATACTGTTAATGTCGTAAACATCGTATGATGCTGAGTTTTTAAGTGAAACTATTGCATTCATAACTTCCTCCTCAAGAATCGGTAGAAATGCAAAAGATTTGGGAGCCAGAGGGATAGAAGATACAATCTCCTCTTGCAGATTTCTATCAACTGATATACTTTTAACTATTTCAGATGCAACCATTACAAATCGATTGTTAAAATCGCTAGCTGTTAAAAGAGACGCACTAATATAGTCTCGGCCATGATTTCTCTCCATATTAATGATATTCCATACACTTTTCGCTTTATTTCTAGAGCCATTAATGTAATCACCATAGGCTTGTTTTTTAGCATTCACTATAGAGTACTTATAATCCTTTTGCAAGAATTTATATATAGTTTTGGAGCTTTCGCTCTCTGTCGCATCCCTTAATAATTTTACTGTTGATAGTGTTTTTCTCTTTTCCCTTAGTTCACTAGAAAACCAGCGAACAGGGGGTCGATCAGATCTAATATTCTTTAAAGGAAAATTTTTACAAATAAGGCTTTGGCAATTGGTATTCAGGAAAGTAGCCAAAAATTCAACACTTCCTGATTCATAGTATTCAGACCAGTTCAGAGCTTCAAGGTCCTGTTTTATAGCTTTTAGTGAGGCACTAGTCACTTTCCTAATTTTAAATATGTTTGGCTCAGAACACACATTAAGATCCAATTGCATAAATTGCCCATAGTGATCCGATAAACATGGATCCACGACACCCGACACAAAGCAATGCTCAGGGATGTTAGTTACTATATTATCTATGCAACTAGCGGACCTAACAGTCACCCTAGTGAAGTCCGTAATGCAGGCCCTCATGCCAAAACCATCCAAGATAGAAACCAACTCGGACAAACCAGCGGAGGTACCCAAAAAAATTATATTAAAATCGCCGAGAATAATTATTTTTTCATACTTATTGAAAAAGCAATGGAGCAACCCGTCCAACTCATGCAGGAACGTGTCAACGGAACCAGCACAAGACCTATACAAAGTAACAATCAAAAGCTTACCATGGCCAATCTCTACGGCACAAAACTCAGCATCCAATTCCCTACAATATGGCTTAACACTTATAGGTTTACACACAATATTTTTACGGACATATATACAAACGCCACCGTGAATATGATCAGTCCTATCATAATAGGAAACCAATTTGTACTCACACAAATTAACACATTTAAGAATACTGTCACGACACCAGTGTTCACTTATACATATTACATCGTACAATTGCTCATTCGCAAAAAGCGAGAGTTCGTCAGATTTATTGGCTAAACCCTGAATATTCACATGAAATACATTCAAAGTTTTTTTGTTGCTTACTCTCGGGGAGCCAATTATTTTGGGTCCATGTTTTTGTTTTTCAAGTGAAAAACTTGTTAATTTTTGTACCGGTTGACCACAAATTAGGGTCCAGGATGTCAGTTGAATGATCTTGAAAAACACCCACCTTAAAGGATGAGTATTCGTTGGGATACTTAGAGTCTAGTCTTTGGCATGTCACTTCGGGGAACATTGTGCATAAATATGTTTTTAAATCTTGCTCAGTGCAAGCTGGGTCTAATCGAAATACATGATAGTAAACAAAGGCAGGTGAAGCCTTTAATTTGCAATTTAAACCAGTACCTACAATGGTTTTTTGCCGAGGTCTCCTAGATCTAACAATAGACCAAGAAGAGCTATCCTGTATTTGGTCTGAGTTAGTTAGCTCACCAATAACTTGATGCGTTTTAGCTTTCAAGACCGCGCTCGCCACCGCCTGAGAAGTGATGTTTGGTTTAAATCGTGTAAATTTCTGTACGTCGGAACCTGCATTATGCATCCTCGATGAATCTTCCATCCCTACTGCTGTTTGAACTGTTTGGAGACTCGGCAGTCCACGCTGGGTACGACTTGATCTTGTTACCTTTTGCTGGTCGGTGAAGAGTGGTGGTGGTGGCGCTTGCGGAATAGTATCACGGCCCGCATCTATGAAATTCGGAATAACCGCGACTGCGGCGCTCCGTGTATCTTGAATTTCGGAGCCCGAGCCGATAGGCGTGGGCCCCCTAACATCGTGAATAAATGTTTGTTTTGATTCTGCGGCTAACCGTTTAACCTCACTTTCGTGCTGTGATTTTAAGAGCGTGTTTATTACGTTAAGTTGTTCATTTGACTTCTCTAGTTCCTGAACAAGCCTCCTTTGGGAATCAGCATCTATTTTGGCAACCTTTAGGTCCGCTCTAAGATGTATACATGCAACCTCACAGCAAGCCACAGCCTTCTCCGACGTAATTTGATCGGATTGGGACTCATAAAACACATCCTGCTCCGAATTTCTCACTAGAAACTTTACTGCACTTTCACTAAAGGACGAAGTACTATCCGGCACTTTCCTAAACACTATATAATTAATTAGTTCTTGTTTATTCAACTTTTTTAATTCGTTTGCAATCGATGACAATCCATCCACCGCCATGTTAACGTTATCCATGACTTGGATGTACATTGGCACCATGAACAAACCCTATACATTGAAATACATAAAACATTATGCGGTCCTCCAGTAATTCCTAGAAAATACAAATATTGCATTGACAGCATCAGGAATTCGGGAATATAAAAAGAAAATTTGTAATACTGAGAAACGGCTGGATGAATATATACCATTAAGCAAATTAGTTGCCGTCTCCAGGTCATCAATCTCAACTAACATTTCTGCTCTTTCATAATTAGGAACTAGTTGGTATTTAGCTTCTTCAATTGAGCAATTGAGCCACAACTGAAAAATTAATTAAACCGCAAAAACTTTACTTTATACAAAAAATAAATCCATTTTTTAATATAACCTCACAAGCTGTAACCGAAAGATCAAGCCAAGTCCAAAGTAACAAGTGGTAAATAAATATCAACAGCAAATCAGCTGTTTGATGACGTCACAATTTCCCCCAATTTGGTTAAAACCGCGATCGCGGAATTGCACTGGTAAGTACTAAGTATCAATCATTCCAGGCTGAAAATCGGCTTAGAGGTCACCTCCAACTATAGACAACCCATCACAATGTAATATAAAGAATGACTTTTAGCAGATTACGAAAGTTTATTTTACCAAAATATACCACATAAATAATACTAGTTTCGTTCGTTTTTACAACAATTCATAAGGTTAGGGGTGGTTCGGTGGTTGTAATATAAAAAACTGTGTAATAATTACATACCTTATTATAAAGATAAAGCACAATAAGTTCACTTTTTCACTAAATCTGTTTTTAGGCCATAACCGCGTGCTTCTGGTCGGTCATCCTCAACACGCCGCATTCATCATATTATTATGTTCAACGTTGACTTGTAGATCGTTTAATTCGGGTCGTCCGACTTTTACGTGTGACGTATGGCACATATGCAACACGAAAACTTCAACGTCAATATTGCGATCTGCCTAAATAACTGAAATTATTCAAAATTTATATTTTTTGCTTAAATCAAATTTATTATATTTCTAACAAAATGTATACCGTGTGAAACTTGTAGACGCAATTTCTATCTTTGTTTTATCAGAGAATAATAATACACTCTTCACCTCTTATAAAACCTTTTTAACCTCAATATTATATCTGTACCTTTTGCCATTCATGACACCATAATGAAAAATGACCATATCCATAGTGGCCAATCCAAACCTCTGGTATTGGGTGGTCGGTTGCCGGACCCCTCCTTACACTATTTTGCTTCATTGGGACCACCGATTTTTCTGCTAGAACCGGTTCTTTGCAGCTGCCATTTTAAAATCTGCCAATCTCAAATTATTGGACTCATAGCCACTATATACGCATTGACAATCGTTAAATCAAGAACACATGAACAAATATATCGCATATATATGTATCATTTTGTTGATCTGGCTGGGTGTGATCCTATAATATATTAGCATGGAATCTAGGAGATCCTATATACTCGTTGTAAATCTTACAGTTCTTGGACATGGAACCATTATATACGTCTTATCCTTTTTTGAAAAACGTTTAATTGCAACTGTTGTGACAACATTTTTATCAATTTATTGTCATAACACGCAACAACAAATATTTTGCTTCATCAGCTGTAGCGACTTTCTCCACCATAGCTCTTCGGTCAGGCTTTTCGGTTCGGTCTCTTTTGGCATATTGCAATTTGGCACTCTGTATATCCTAACTGTTCCGAGTCGTATCCTAGTATGTTTTGCAAGATAAATTTCAAAATGGGCGCTATTTGTTTGTATTAACCGAAGAAATAGGTTGAACTCACTCGCAGTTCAGGAAAACTATTGCGGAAAATATTGCTTAAATCTCTAGTCACAATTTGATGGTCGTACGAAAATTCGCAGACTTCACAAAAACAAAGAGCTTATGTCGCCATTTATGGGGCTTTTGTGAGTTATGTTGTGTTTTAAGATCGAACGCCCTTTTGCAGAAATGATCTGCTCATTTATGGCTAGATACTTTTCTTTTGGAACTTTTAATAACCGATCTTTTAGAGTATTGAGTAGAGGTCGGATTTTTAAAAAGCTTATCATGTCCAGTATTACCAGTTACAATGGTATTGTTATTATTCGCAAAATGTAAAAATAATTATATTCATTCCCATCTATTCCATAACATAACATCTGATATCAAATGGTGATTCAGGTTCAGATTCCAATAACCTCCAGTATTTGGCAGTTGCATTACTGACATATGAGTACAGGCCTCATGCACTGTTTAAGCTCTTTTTCAGTAAGTCCAAGGGTTTTTGTGACCTTTTTTCAGCTGAATATAATATAGTTTGGTAAACTATGCTTGACGATCTTGTCTAAACCACTTGCACTCTAAGTAATATGATTATTTTTCTGTTCCTTCGTACTTAACGTTGTAATTCAAACAGGAAAATAATATCGTCTTCGCTATGAGAACTGTTTTTTTTTTAAATTCGTTTCTGGATGAGAATATCTGATTGATATTCACCTATATTATTTTCATAATCCGACTTTGGTGCTAATATAATAGGTAGATTATCATCAGCTGATAGTCTCTCGTGTTTACTACCATCTGCCACAACATTTCTTGAAACACCTAAATACCCCAAAAGATAAATACATATTTGTGTTTACTTACATAAATTCTTTGTAGAGGGTCTAACCTTCGTACGAGTGGCCATTTTTATGCAGTAAAATATTCATTAGAAACCTCGATGATCGATGATCAAAATTCACAACAACTAGATACAGCTGTGAATACAGCGACCATTTGCAAATTGCCACGAAATTCACCGCGCTGCATCGAGATGCCGCCGCATTCGCGGTAGTACGAAATTGGTGCCGTATGGACCATTTACAGTATTTACACCCAAATAGTTTGGCATACGGGTGCAATTTTTAACCGTTTTATGTAAAAACAATAATTGCGCTGAATATGCTCGTAAGGGGCTAAGTTAGGAACGGTAATTCAAAAATGAACTAATAAATAGGATGGTCGACTTAAGACAACTAGTCACGAGGAGCAACTATTCTTTGGTGTATACTGTGTGTATTGAACATATTTTCTTTGGGTTAGTATGAGCACGAAATCCTAACTTGCTTGATATAGAAAATAAAGAAACCCGACTGCATTATTACGGAACCTTTTGTAGTCATAGTCGGATGGCTCTAAATACAACTCTCATGAAGTTTTGAAATCATCGCAGCTATTTTTAGAATTAGGACTTTATATTATCACGATTACCTTCTCGTCTTGTATACCATGTAAACTAGAATAGAATATGAGTCACTAGATTTGGTTGTATTGGATGTTGAAGGGCTTATGTAGCATTTAGGTAGTATAGGTTTCGATAGGAGAGAAGAGATGATAAAAAAATAAAGAAAATTACACTCTACCTAAAAACAATAATGCACCTGTCCCTTCGTGTAGGTTACACTTGATTTTACATAATTTGGAAACGCTGTCGTTAAGTCTAGTTTAAAATATCTCGCTGTTTAAGAATTATATATTAGCTAGATTTTCCAGAAGATATTCAAAACAGGTTTTAGGTAATGTAGGTAGCTAGGTAGCGGATGGTCTATTCCCTGTGCTCCCACAGAGGAAGGACTACTTCAGGGAAGCGACCCTGTCTGTGCTTGTCCAGGATTTGCATTCACTCATTCCCTTTAGGGAAGGGCATGTCCAAAATCCTCACATCTTTCCCAACATATATCTTATCTTAAGCCTGACCTTATTCCTTCACTCCTTCATCCTTACCAACATGCATTGGTCACTGCGCGATAAAAACTGGCTCAAATCCCTTAATACATGGAAAAGGCAAAAGTCACGGCTCTCAGTCCCCGGCAGTTCGGAGTTCTACGGTCAAAGTGGCGATCGTATCAAAAAAGGAACAGAGGGAGCTGAGAATACCTGAATTAGATCGAACCATTATAGAAAACGACCCATACATATAGCAATGTATAACTCTAGAAGCCTATCTTCAGCCGAAATACTCATAGAACTCGAGTAGGCACTAAATCATCGGCATCAGCGAAATCCTCATCTCTTCTATCATCCTGGTGAAGAGATTTCAATGTGAGGAGTAGGTTTTGTAGTGCATTAAAACATGTAAAAAATATTGTTAAAATAAAAACTGTTAGCCCACGCCGAATAAACATATAATATTATAAAGTGAATCACATATATAGTCCAAAATAATTAAGATTTAAGCCCCTACAACCAACTACACAATGATGTTGAGGGTTGCTATGAAGACTTGACAAATTAATTGCACGGTGGTAAAATCCATTTTATGATGTTTATTGGATATGTCAATGCCATAACCGGTTGTAAACAAGACGATGCTGAAAGCATAAGCGCTAGGAAGCTATAAAGCGGGAGTACTCAGTGAAAGAGGAAATATGTCGTTAAAGTGTCCTAAACAGCTTTTTCAAAAAAAAAATAAATAAATATATATCTTCATAGAAAATAGGCTTGAGTAATGGCAGGTGGCAGAAGCATGAATGAGACAGAATTTATAATTAGCAATCGCAAATATAAAAAAAAGAGAAAAAAAAAAGAAAAATAATCTAATATCCGAAAAATCTATTATTGTGTGACCGAGCCGAAAAAATCTAATTGAATCTAGGCAACAAATTGATCGTTTCCTAATGAACTCTTAACAACTCACCAAACTAACACAATTTCATGACAACTGTATCAGCTGTCGAATTTTTTACTCCGAAACAATAATAGAAAGACATCCTAAGCCAATAGGCAAAACAATAATGAAACAAAGAAGGGAATCGAATGAAGAATAGGCAAGAATATCGAAGGCTGGATATAGAAATACCCAAATAGATAAGAAAATGTAAAAGGAGAAAGAACAGTGAAATGTTGCTGAAAACAGTGAAAATAAACAAAATCCTGAAAGTTTTGAGAAGAAGAACGGTTTTAGGTAGAATTAATATGAACAAAATCACGATTGCCACAAATAAAAAAAAAATATCTTTGGAGATTATAGAACACTTCTATAGAGAATTATACTCCAAAAAGGCAAGATACACAAATATGTGATTAGTATCTAATCATGGTTCCGACTATACACCCGACATAACCCGGAGAAGATATAAAATCAGCCCAAGTGGATATAAAAATACTAAGGCTCTCGGTTAGGATGGACTAGTAAAAGAGTAATTTATAGTCGGTAAAGCTGCTGTTTAATGCATGTCTCGCACAATGAAGTAATCCACCACAATGGAATAATGCTGTTATAGTTATTGTGCATAAAAAGGTCGGCAATGCGGATATTGCAAACTAGCCTTCTTTGACATCTCCATAAGTAAATCACGAATATTATAAGAAAGACGCACGCAAATAAACTCGCATTCTACTATTCAAAAGAACATGTTGGTTTTAAATCAGGTTGCGAAACAAATGAACAAATGAGCATGTATTAGTGCTTATAGAGAAAATCGCTAATTTTCGTTAATTATAAGAAGACTTTTGGTTCCCTAGATCAACATAAACTATGCGAAGCGCTGGTCAAATGCCGAAATAATAGCGGATACACATCATTAATCGAACACAATGTCATGTCACTGTTAAATGTTAAACTTTATGAGGATAGGAACAAATCTGATATCCAAAGAGGTGTCGGAAAGGGGATATATTCTCTCCAGAATTATGTATCTCTTTCCGTTTAAGAAACTGAACTTGAAAAGTATGGACCATGCTTTGGTCATGATATCCAGATACAGATACATACGCAGATATTTTATTCATGCAAATACATTGCAAAACATCTACATAAGCCAGAACATACAATACAGAATATACATTATAAGAAAATTAATATCCTTAAAATTACTAATAACATAATATCACAGAGTTATAAAATTGGATTAAAATACATTGAGACAAATTTATATCATACCAAAATTAACGCTGAACGTAATCAAATTTAGGAGCTTAGCACTACAGAGATAATAATATTAAAAATACGCCTCATTTGAATAAAAATCCTATCCTTTATTTCAATTGGCAGCAAATTAAATTTCTTCATTGCGCAATAGCGAAAGCCATCCTGACACTCCCTAGTCATCGGTACGCTGAAACGCTGGTAATAAATTGCCTTTATTTTTGGTCAGATATTTATATATGTCGTCGTGAGCAGAAAACAAATGGATATTGCTCCTTACATAAGGAAAACTCTTCAACACGTATAGAGATGGCAGGGTAAGTATGCCTAAATGTTGTTGCAAAACAAGCTGTTTCTAGCACCGTACGGTGGCGTAATAAATACATATTTTTGTTTAGTTTTGAGTCTACAACCTGAGCAGGTTCTCCCCATTGTGTCTTTGGGTCAATTTGCATTAGAAATATAATCATTAACGACTTCAAGTTATCTCAGTGCAAACAGCATTCTCTGCCTCTTCCTTTGTTCAACAGCAATTTATTGGGAATGGACCATCTTACAGGGACATACTACGTTTCCATAGAATCCAACAACGAAGCTGTGCGAGTTTCTGTCATAACAGAGACGGTCGTTTCATCTGAAAAAAGAGGGTAGTTTGACTTTTAATCTACCAAGGGTAGATCCTTAACGTATAGAAGGAAAATTATTGAGCTCGTAATGGAGCCTGGAGGTACGTCAATTTCTGTCACACGCTTTGCAGCTGACACGCTATTGTACTACACTGCCTGGCTTCTTCCTATAACTAGGATTTTAAAAGTTGAAAGCAAATGCTGCTGATTATACGCTCTAAGCTTTCGTAGAAGGATTCCATGCTCAGCACAGTCGAAAGCTTGCTCACGGTACAGAACAAAACTATATCATAACACCATCCATCAAAAGCATTCATAATGCCGGACATGGATCCCCAAGTTTGCTCTTATTTCTCCTGAAACCATAATGATTCTCGTTAAAGTGGCCATTATCATCAAACAATCTATTATTTGTTTAGACATGAATTTCTCAAAGATTTGGAGAGTATGGGAAATGTATTGTGAGATGCAGATTGTGTTGAGGACGATAGATGGACGAAAAAAATTATTGCAGTCATATCCGAGACAATAAGCTTAATATAGAAATAGCGGCAGAACGTCTAGTAGATGAACAGACAATACCAAGAGAGTAGCTGAAGATTGGATACAATCAGCACAAAATGGAAAAAAAAACTGGAGTGAATTGTGAATTAAGGAAGAGTTTTGTTCAGAAATGGACAGTATAAAACTATATGACCATGATGATGCTCGACAGATTAGTTTTGGCTCAAGCTAGGATCCTCTTTGTCTTTAAGTTCAACTTAAGATTGATGTAAGCTGAGAGTTTCGATAGATTCACTCAACTTGTTATTGCATTTTCAACTTGGAAAGAAGCTCCCATGGTTACCATCTGCGAAGAACTTAAGCCCTGTAGTAGAATTTTAGATTTGTGGATTCAAACAGAGATGCCTTCACGGAAGACCGAAGTACTTTAGTGCCAGTTGAGGGTTATAGGTTAAGTCGAGTAGGGAGACAGGAGGAGTACCAAATCACTTCATCTGGCGCGATGAACGGATTAGGTGTCAGACAAAGTTTCTGAGACCGAAGCCTGACAGACTGATGATCAGCTTGAGAATATATTATAGGAGATAAATGCTGATCATTTCTTGAGGTTATGGATCAAGTTCAAGCTCCTCATTACTTGAATTATTGATACCTTTATTTTTATAGTTTACATAATTGCTTAAATTAATAAGATTTAAAGAGTGGACCTATATTCCAGCAGATAATTAATTTTTGCATAATTTTATACCCTAGTACTACCTAGCAAATATGCGCATTTTTTACATTCCTTTTGGCGCTGGGTGGGAGAAAGATTATTTATATTTGTCAACCATATGTTGGAAATTCTAGCAAAGACACTTTTAATGGTAATATATTAATAGAACAGATCATTATAGCTGTGAAAAGTAGAAAACTTCTTTTTGAATATAACACCGCGGTTAATATCAAATTGAAACTTTCAATGAAGCGAATATAGTCTGCTTTAAGAAATTAGTATCAAATTTCGAAATGAGTCCTTCACAAAACAAGTATTTTTATATCTAAGGTATAGGCCAATTAAGACATTATATTCTCGAAATCGAAAGAAAATAGAAGATACCCGGATCCACTTCAAAAATACGTCTATAAGACATGATGCTTTCATGATAAACCCTCTAAAGGCGCAATCTTAAAAATAGAACACTCTTTTTATCGAGATAACTATTCCTGCCCCATCGATCAAATCAGTTCAAGCGACGAAATGTATCCCTGAGGGCCGCTTAGCGACGGTTGGCGTCGCTTTTTGATTTATGCGTCCACTGCGATCCAAAGACGCATTCATGAAACTCGTGATGCGCCATGAATATTAAGTCACTATCACTTTTTTGGGGGTTTAATGGATGTAATTTCTGCGAATGATTAGAGTGATTTGTTAACAGAATTTTGGCATGAATATAAATTGATATTTTCCTCGACACTCATTCGCACACTGATGGAAGTTTTCATACATATATTTGTTTGTGCCCTATTTAATGTGACTACTATTCTAGTGGTTCCATGTGTCTTATTCAGTTTTTTGTACTGAAAAAATCAACCATTCTATTTAATATATCTAATATCTTGCCTAATTTCTCAATATTGATTTAACAGATTAAATAGACCCAAATACACTAAAAAAAACTCCCGCATATACAGCCTTACATAAACAGGAAGCAATAAAAACATGAATCTGACTTCCTACACGGCGTCACACTGATAAATAATAGCTGCTTATTATTGGCGGATTAGTTTGATTGTTCCGAATATCGTTTTGTATTGATATAGCTAGTTGCTGACTTTAATTAATCTTGATTTTATTTATATCTGTTATATTTTTTTTGTTGGTATAACTGGTTACTTCTTTATTCATATTTCGTATTTTCTTTGTTGGTTGATTATTTATTTGAACTCGCAAGTACGTTGGATTTCAAAATGAATATCAGCTACCTTAAAAAGGAAGTGTTGATCCATGAATTAATTGCAAGAGGTGTGCCCGTGGATGAAGATAAAACCGTGGGTGAACATAGGTCCGCGTTGCGCCCCGTATTAAAGTTAGAAAAGATCGCTGCATTTGGTCTTCCTCTCTACGACCTGAAATCTGCTGACGAGCGAGAGCAGATTTGTAAGCATCTGGACAATGCGAAGAACGCTATTAACGCGCTTTCTGGCGAGCAGGTCCAGAATAATTTTTTGTCGATCCAGTCGCTATTGGTCCATCTCTTAAATCGCGTTAAAAGCACCATTTAAATCTCTCTAAAGGACAGTTTTAGACACCAAATATTAAGCGAAAGGTAAAACACAGATATGATCCGGAACTTGAAAATCAAAGGCCTCCCTGGAGGATCTCTCAAAAAGGTAAAATCAATCAAATATTCGGAAACTCAAGGAGCAGGCCCACGAGAAACTCCACTTCGAAAATCTCGCTCGACCAATGAATGCATGGCTTTACAAGTTACATGTTCCTCTTAAAAATTCATCCAAGGGGATTTAGATAATAGAAACCTGGGATTTCGATGTATCGGCATCTACCATAAAAACTACTCGGAGTAGCCAAAAGGGCATTGTGATTAAGTCACTTCATCTAATAAAGTTTCCTAATTATTCCGAAGGCAATTAAGTAACTGCGCGCGATGCCCAGCTCGACATCCAATCCAAAAACAGTATGCCCTAAAGTTACCACTAATCATTTGTCCGTGACGTCCAAGATTCTCGGCGACATAGCTATATTCACGGTAACATAGCTTTTTGGAACCGGAAAGCTAGAAACCACCGACTTTACTCTCGGGGTCCTTACGCGCCAAATTCAATCCGCCCGAAATTTAAATTTGTCTAGCGATGCATATTTTACACTTAATTGCTTCGCCCAGAGATATCGTCGGAACGATATGAAAGCCGGACGGAACATACTAAGGTTTTACGCTAATAAACATAATTGCCCTTAAAACTATTGGGATGGCGACGAGTTTTAATGATATTTTCGCTTCGATATACGATAGCCAAATCGGGCCGTGACACGGATTTCAGCTTGTCATTATAAATCCTTCAGCTATGATTGGAGGATTTTATTGAAGTATTCCGTTTCTAATATTCCTCAATATACTTTATTACCCTCTGCTACATCTTATCTCACAACTGTTTAAGACACGAAAACTCAAATATCGAGCGTTATAAGTTAAAAACCATTAATATGGATTATTATTATTACAATCTCTTTTTAAGGTCAATATGCCAATTTCTCAATATTCAATAGGTCGAAAGCAGTTTAATAGCATATATGAAAATAGGTGCCGAAAAAATTCTAAGAAATGCTTTATAAGAAAAGTTTATAAATTATCATCGAATTTTAAGTTGATATCACCAATTTAATTTTTCTAAATGTGGACCTGATCATTATATTCTATTTTATGAAAAGCTTCTTACCTATAGAACAAGATTTATTACTTGAATAGGCTTATCGGCAGTTCTTTAAGGAGTGACTAATGCGTTGGTCTCAACACTCTGCCCATGGTTTAACATTTTAATATATTTATAACTGTTTATTCAAATATGAAATAGAATACCATCTTACATATTTATCCGACTATTTTCCTTAATATATTTTCCTACATCACTCTACACGGGTATGTCGCAACAACGTCAAAAATCTGCAACATTTCAAATAGGCTGAGCTGGGCAGCAACCGTCACGGTTTTGTTGTTTTATTGACTAGATGTTAATATTTGCACTCGTAGAAAAAGTATATAAAAAACTCGATCGAAAACCTCTTTGCTCAGTGGTACGACTTGTGTCTCATTCTATCGGCTTGAGCCAGTAAATTGCCTCACTCACTAATTCAAAATACATATACTGTTAGTGCCTTTTCACACATGCCGGATAAGATCATCCGGTTTACGGATATCCGATCGCGAGGTACGTAACATTTAATGAAAGCTTTCACACGTGTGCCGGACAGACGGACACAGGAAACGTGCTGAATAAACCGGATATCCGACGTCGGATATCCGATGTCGGACTCGTGTGAAACGGGGCTTAGGTCATTTACTTTGACTACACTTACACAGACTGGTGTCATGCGGCAATAAAGTAATCTAGAAAGTTTTTAAATTTTTTTCAAACTTTTTCTGGGGGTATGTGGAGCATGAACTCTCAAAATTAGGATTATTATCCTTTCCATGACGTAACGTTCAGAAAAATCAGAAATTAAGGAAGTTTTAGCCCTTACACCTAAAAACTGAATTTATTTACTTATATTATGCACTTAGACAGATATTTTTTATTTTGTTAGATCTCTAGCCTAGAACCATATTATTCACTTTATTATGGCACTCAGGGATTGAATTGAAGAAAGTGCTTCTTGGAATGATTCTACTGATATGTCAATTGTGATTCTTAAATATTAATAGATTTATTGTGAGCTAGAAAGAGGTTCGCACTGCGCTACTGAGTTAAGTTTCCGATATAGCGCCGTCTTTTATTGCCCATCTGGCGACATTACCATGACCATGCTGACCCGTCCCATTGTTATGAAGTCCTAGTTCAATAAAAAGATTAGTGCAGAATTACACCTTGAATATGATTAGATTCTCTATTAGCATGTGGCAGCCTGTAGCAGCAAATTTTACAATTATTTACTGATTTATAATAAAATATTAAAATTATGTGGCTAAACATACATATTTTTTACAATGTACAGTATTATCTTTTATTAATGATGTTTAATTTGTTAAAGTTAATAAAGTCAGAATCTTTGCTGAAGTAGCCGAGTGATTTATGTACAGGGTGATTCAGATAACTCTTTAAATGGACATATTTTCATTATTTTTGAAATTATAAAACATATTCCGAACAAAAGTTATTTAATTTAATCTGCTTTTACACATGCTTGTTTTAATGTATAAATGGTGTTTCAAAAAAAAGAAGGCACATACCAACCTTGTTTTTTAAATTTAATGTAATGTACCATATTCTTTAAATATATTAAATTTCCTGTTAA
This sequence comes from Pissodes strobi, assembly GCA_016904865.1. Taxonomy (NCBI): domain Eukaryota; kingdom Metazoa; phylum Arthropoda; class Insecta; order Coleoptera; family Curculionidae; genus Pissodes; species Pissodes strobi. Next base: position 24,285 of record JAEQML010049976.1, on the reverse strand, counting down.
ATTCTGCATATTTCTTGTATAATATATCATGTATCAAAACTAAACGGTTTATGAAATATTGAAGGTTATATAATTACGAAATACATGATTTTTTTCTACTAGCGTGCGGAAAAGTACATTTTGGATTTTTTATTATACTTTTTCTACACTGCAAATATTATGAAAGTTGCATTTTCCCCAATAGTGCGGAAAAGTAAAAATCGGTGTCAAACAGCAATGCATATACAAAATCACTTTTAGAGCAAAAACGAGTATATTCTTGCAGAGTTTGAAATTCAGAACCTTTCAATGCATAAACAACTCTATAGAATTATTAATATCGAAACTGTAGTACATAATCGGCTACCTATATTGCAATACTTTGCAAAAATCGGCTATGTCAAATATAATTATAAAAAAATATGTTGGCATCAACTATCAATCTGCAAGACGTTTCCAATTTTACGATTCCTATTAATATAAATAATAAATAGTAGGAATGTTGTTTGGGTTAGATTGGTAGTATGTAGTTTATTTTTTTTTAAGAAAAACTAATAAAAACAAATTTTATCGTTCTTTTTTTTTTGGTGTTTTCCGTATGTTCCGCGCTCGTAGAAAAATAGCATTCCTAACTCTTACGGAAAATGTCGTTTCCGCACCTACTGGCCGAACTCCGTTCGGCAACTACAATCGGCGGAAAAGTGGTTTTACCAACAGTTATAGATATCTGAACGCATAAGATGCCATGGATAAAATCGGACTTTAGACCTTATGTCCCAAAATGGCGCACCAAACATGTTTTGAGGAACTACCTTGAAAAGCAATAATTGACTCAACAGCTTGCGAATTTTCATCGGACCAAACATGAAAGTTTTTCTTATTATAAAGTTGTAAATCTCGCTTCATTGGTCTAGAAAATTTTATTCAAATAATTGGGATCTTGATTAAAGCTTCCTCTTATAGTTTGAACAAACTCATGTCTTCTCCTTTTTCGTTCATCGTTTAATTGTTGAACTGACCTAATTTTAAAATCGTAATGTCTATATTGTTTTAAAGTTCTCTGAATTGCTTCATAACTGACTCTCTTTTGTGGTTCATACCTTATATCAGTCACACAGTCTCTGACAGATTTTCTTCGATTTTCTTGAAAATAAATCAATATATTAAGATTCCTTTTTAAGTTTCTTTGTTTTGTCCTATTTTTATTTACTAGATATAATGTTTCTTACAATAACTACCTTGTATTAATTATAGTTGGTACATATGGGTACCCTCCCATCATTCTGATTCTGAACATTTTCCCTATAGTTTTCTCATGTTCTTGGAATAACGCTCGACCATTTTATACTTTATAATATGGAAGAGCTCATTTTATAAAAAAATAGCAAAAAATAAGCATGGGATAGTCAGACTGCAAACACCAATGTCATGATATTTGAAAAATAAACTTTTATCTCCAGGCAGCAGCAGGTATATAAGTAGGTAAGGAATTATTTCGATTATTTACTTCATACATCATATAGTACGATTTTTACTTGATTTCAGCGAAAATCAGCCCCTAAAAAGTGAAAATCTTACTGTAAAAAAGAGATAATCACCCTCTCAAAAAGTGAAAATCTTCCGTAAAAAGCGATAATCACCCTGTTAAATGCGAAAATTTCCTACTGAAAGCTACTGGTATAGCATTGTATTTTACTATGTAAAAGCAGTTGTTTCATATTCTTGGATGTGACATTAACATTATTGTCAATTGTCAATGGCCAGATTCTAAGAATATTCGCTGTCTTAAAACTCCAAAAATCTCGACAAAATGAGGTTCCTATACTTAAAGATCCAAGGCGTACGTTTTCTCAATTAATAATTTTTGCGAATCCAGAAACTATATTTTGATGCCGAAAACCTCAATGCCCAACTAGCGTGCATTTTAACCGATTGGGCTTATACCATGAGAAAAATTGACGGAGGGCACTACAAATAAAGTTTCTAAGCATAGCTTTCTTTTAGGAGCCGTAAAAATAATACGGTATGTTAATGTCAATATTTTAATGATTATCATCGAAAAATCAACCCATTGGAGGACATATCATATAAAAGGTAAGAGAAGCGAAAAATAAAGAAAGAAAAGAATTACAACTAAAGTAAGAAAAACGAAAGTCAAGTTCGGAAACATTACTATTTAAGGACTTTAAAAAAATTGTTGATAATTTTGACGAAGATGCGGAGGATGGGCTTATTAAAATGGCTTTTCTGTTTTTTCCTTTGAGTTTGCATGGAGAGGGAGGCAAGCCGTGAAGTGCTAATTAATTTCTTTAAAATAGAAAATAATACTTTTGTAAACTTTACTAACAGAATTGAGTATAAACCTATATTTGCCAAAATGGCACAAGGTGGCGATAAAAATGCTCAGACTTGAAGTGGCTTGACTCTAATCAAAGACATATAAAAAAATATACAGATTTGTTTACTAAATATGAAGACACAACACCTTTTTACATTCCCATATTCCCATGTTATAAAATAGTACGCAAGCCGTACTATTAATTACCGCTACTACGGCGCTGTTGCCGATGACACTTAAGAGTATATCTATATCGCGGAAAATCGGCAGCTTGCTTTTAATAACGTCCCAGAAAAATTACATTTATTATAAAATAGATCTAACCAAAATATAAATTTTTCGCTTTAAAGTATACCGTGTAGATTATAATACTAACATATAAACGTTTATGCCCTTTGGAGGCTATAATAATACGCATGTTCTGATGTTATAAAGTGATAAATTGAAGCATTATCCTGGGTTCTTCACATACAGTGTGTCCGAAAAGGATAGGAATCTACTTGAGATCTTGAAAACTATAAGAGATCAAAAATTGGTTAAATGGAAAACGTTGTAAAATATTTAATTACTAGTTCATTTCTGCTTTGATAATGAATTAATCTTAATGAATTTATAATGAATTTTATTTATCTCTGTTCATTTTCGACATATTTAAAAAAAAATTGTTTTTAAAAACTGCTAATTTTCTGTAATTTTTAAATTTTTGTTTGTACCTACTATATTTTTTCGATAATATATGGTACAGAGTGCAACAGTCGTTCTTGTATTACGCTGTGAAACTTGGGTGTTGTTTTTTAATTGTTCTTTGTTGTTCCTGGCCAATTATATCTCCCATTCTAATTACGACGTTACTGGGTGAGTGCAAGAACTCTTATAAAGATATAAATGTCGGAAGCTTATTTACATTAATAAATATAAAACACCAAAATAACAGCTTTATAACTTGTTTAAATTCAATTCTGTTCCAGTTATATGTGAATCACTTAAGTTTTCATCATGCTTAACAAGTACAACCATCAGAAGCATCAAATCTATAGAAAAAAAATCTATTATGAACACTTTGAAAAATACAACGTAAACATCTGTTATTTCAGTGTCTGATTTCTCATGATATATAGAAATGATCTTGTCTAATAAACAATTCATTTGATCCATGTTTTACAATCACGACGAAGGCATAATGGCCCACTTATTTCTTAGTTCTTCTTCCTCCTTTTTGTGATAAGATATAGGTTTTGTTCCCTTTTTGAATTATGCCGTTGGGCGCAAAACATATTTCTCAGTTTTTCTTCTTCAATTCCCAACCTTAAACCAATCAGTTTTTATTACAGACCTAAATTACACAAAAATATAAACATATTACTTTTATAACAATACAGGTTTTAATATAGGTACCCGGGGCAACCGTATGTGATAGCCTCCTAAATTGGGAGTGATCAAGCCAATATACCTTGGAGGTTCACATCTTGTTAGGTAGAACTCGTGCGTTCGTGCTTCACCTTCTTAGTTGCCATCCCTTGTTCCCTTGGTTTCCTATTTGGAATAAAAATATATGATTTAAATTCTTGCACAATTTAATAAATCTTTCCATGTGTTCATTCACGGCTCTGATAGAAAACTTTTCCATTTACAAGAAATAGCTTTTCTTGAAAAATCCCTCACAGTGCAGGGTTGTAAAATGGATTTTGGCTCAAAGCAATAGAATTAAATTGTCGTGCTCTGTAGCTCTGTAAATCTGAGTCATTTCTTGAGAATCTTCATTTCATCTCTCGTTAGCAAATTTGTATAATAGGTACCTAATTGTAAATTATAATGTATTAAAATCAACAAATCATAAGTACCTAAGGTTAAATCCGTATTAAAAATCACATTCCACTATTACTTTTGAAATTTGTTTTACAACATAATTAACAAAAAGTAGGGACAAAATAAAAATATTTGTATGCTATAACCACCAGCTATACTTTTGCAGCTAATTACTACATATTTTAATCTCAACTGTATAATTACGTATAGAAGTTACCTATATTGGACCACACTGTATTAATATTTTGTCGCCTATTAGCATTACGTTTATCCTCGGTCTAATATCGGTTATGTTTGAGCTACTGCGCATGCTCTGATAAAGGTAGTAAAAACAAGGAGCCTCTCTATTATTTCCACATGACACTTTATTGACCTTTGTAAACAAAAAGATGACTAAGGGCCACTCATTTGAACGCCGATTAATTACTGCTAATTTAATCAGTTTTTTGAATATCGAACATTTGTTAATGGACACATTAAAAACAGTGATTCATTTAACGAATGAATAAAAGAATAATAAAAGTTTAAAGTAGTGGTCCTAAATATATATCGTGGACAATTGTGCACTTTCCATTTGACAAAAAAATATGCCCGATAAAAGTTGATGCATAAAATAAAGCAGCATTTGGCATTGCTTAATTTAAAATAAAAAAATTACTTCCTCAAAATATTAATAATTTCTCTCAGTATATGAAACTATGGAGTGATCATCAAAACCTAAATAAGGTTTTTTTTTATAAAATTTTCATATTAGAATATTCGCGTTTGAAATTTTATTATTTTAATTTTAATCTTTTATTTTGTCAAAAGTTATACATAATATGGGAATGTTTCTATTTATATTTGTACACGCACATAACATTTGGAGATTCAACTACGCCACTGTGCACGACGTCTTGTTTTTGTTATTGCTAGGGTTTTACATCATAAACCTTTTTAAATGTATGGAATAATTCGGAAAGTACCTAATTTACAAAGGGACCGACTTTTAAAAGGACCTGATGCGAACATATTTGACCTTTCTAGGAACAAGTAGGGTAAATGTTTTGCAGATCCGGAAAGTTATGATAAGAAGGAAAAAGCACAACAAAGAAAATAAATGTAGGATTATCTGACCTTCTGAAGAACCAACTGATTAAACGTTTTGCAGGTCTGGAAAGTAGCTACAAGCTACAAGAAGGAAAAGGTGCAACAACGAAAATACGATTACAAGATAATAGACGAATTACCATCCAGGAATCACCAGAGTAAGCGTTTTGCAAGTCTGGAAAGATGCAAAAAGATCGAAAAGGTGCGACAAAGAAATTAGGAATATAAGAAATAGAATAATTACTTAACCTCCCTAGGAACCAGTAGAGTAAAAAAGAAGGAAAAAAGGCAGCAAGGAAACTATCAATAAAAGAAATAGGCCCAACTAGTTCTTCTAGATGCGGCTCTTATTACTCTTTCATCAGATGAGTTTGATTATTAACTTTTCCCAGTCGTTTTAATTTTTTTATCATGTTTGAGTAAAGGTATGGCTGGGCGATGACGAAAAAAGACGGTGTAAATGTATGAATTTTTCGGTAAAGGAAGCGAATATCAGCTTAAACTAACTTGGATTTTTTAATATAAAGAAGTAGAGGGTGGGGTAGAAAGAAGCACCGCTTAAAGAGGAAGAGTTAAATCATTTATCAAATTTTTGGCGTTGAAAACTCGATTTTGACAATTTAATAATATTGAAATGAAAAATATAGGAATGCAGTCTATAAGGGGAGAGTGTGCAAGACAATTTCTACGCAATTAAGCTCAGAAGGTACACCGAGGAAAATTAAGCTAATTGAGTATTTTTTTGGTTTAAAACGAATAACATTTTTGTAATTAAAATATTTTTGTATGTACTATAATATAGAATTTTAAGAGCAATAGACGTATTTTGTTTAAATGATATTTTAGCTATTAGAACATAATTTTCTATAGCTATTTGATATGTTTGCGCTCTCGGAATTTTAAGGAATATGATGTTTAAAAAAATAATTATGTAAAGATTAATTAGCTATATGCGAATCCCAGAAAAAAAAAACGGTGATTTTAAAAAGCAACTTTTAAGATCTTAAAAAGCTCATTTTATTCTAGTAAAATGATATATTTCAAAAATATTCTATTAGGGTCTAAAAGTGTTTTTTTGGCAGTAGTACACACACTAAAGGGACGGGCGACAAGCGGTGTATCTGCGAAAATTTTGATTGACACGTTTCTTGAATAGTTGTAGGATGTAATTAGGGGGAAACAGATGCCCTGGGAGTGAGATCGACAGTGATGCAGTGCGCCAGAGTTCTTGTAAAGCGATGTTCTAGGTATTTCTAGTTGTACGACGAACGTGTGCGCTCTTGCCGTCTGTCGTGACTGTCTGACAGGGGAGGATGAGGTGGGCTAAATCCACATGTCTGTGGTGTTCCAGACTATCCAAATTCCGGGTCAACTCCGGGTCGCTGATGAGACGCACAGCACTCTTCTGAATGGAATCCAGCAGCTTTAGGGTGTGCTTTGCTGCGGAAGCCCAGATTTGTGAGCAATATTCTAAGCACAGTCTTATTTGTGCTTTATAGAGCAAGAACAACTGCTGCGGTGTATAGAGTTTTTTCGTAGCGAAATAGAGCACCAAGCTTCCGGGAGGCTGATTTTGAGATTTTAGCAACGTGGTCACACCAGGACATATTGCTGTTGACCGAGACACCCAGTAGTTCGATTGACGAGGATGAAGGACTGGTTGATCCTTCTGCCATAATGATATCAGGGCCCGCTGTATTGGCCCTATTGGGAAACGTTGCTGCGTTGAACTGGACCAAATTTCTGACGCCTCAAGTTTGAAGATTCGCCAGGTATTGATTAATTGCTGTAATCTGCTCCTGTCTGCGGTGATAAGTCTCAGTTGTTGGTAAAGGTTTCTCTGATCTAATGTGAAAGACAAGGGTACTGTCATCTGCAAAACTGTAAACAGGATTATTCATTTCGGTCAGCAGGTCATTAATATAGATGAGGAACAGAGTTGATGAAAGTATCTGACCCTGAGGAATGCCGGCGTTAATGGTGAATATGTCGAAGACGTGTCCATCAACTGCAAGGACGTTGAGTAGTCCGTCATGTCGAATATCTTCAAAATATCCATCGCAATCGCTCGTGACTCTCTGTAGTTCTCAATTGGTCTACTCCATATATGAGTGACATAGGCCAATGTCGATCTCACTAATAGTTGCTGATTGACTACGCGTTCCATGATTTTGGATGTCATTGGAAGCAAGGCAATTAGGCGATAATTTGAGGCGTTTTCTTGCCTTTTTTGGAACAGGTTACCCTCGAGCGACTTTTTAAGAAGATTTTCGGTACGACAGGGAAAAAACCTGGAATAAACGAGTGTTAGTTCGTTGGCGCAGTTCTTTAACACAATGGCAGGTATTCCGTCCAGTCCTGATGCTTTTTGCGTATCTAGTTCAAAAGGATTTTACGAATGTCACGGTGATGAAACTCGACTTCTGCCATGGTAGTGTTGATGTTCGATATGGTAGGGAGAGCTTTGACTTGGAGGACGTCTAAGGTAGAGTTCGATGAAAATATTTTGGCGAGCATGTTTGCTTTTTCATTGGCTATAGTCGCCGTGATGCCACCTTCGTCTGTCAGGTGGGAGAGACTTTTTTGTAAAGTTATTGCTTACTGCCTTTGCTACCGACCAGGAGCCACTGGGGCATCCTTTGATTGAATTTGTCCTCAGTTTCGTCGACCATACTTTGTCCAAAATGATTTTATGACCATGAAAATTTGAACGATTTATACTGTAAAATCTGGTGTAACACAGGCGCAGCACTGAAACTTGTAAATTTTCAAATATATATACATTGCATTGGTTTTTCGCTTCGGCAAAATAATTGTGATTTTCAGCGGTCTGATTTTGCTTGCTGTTTCCCACCTACAGCTCATCGCACCTTCTATCGAACCAGGGCTTTCCTTTTGACGGAACTTGATGGAATTTGGGATGTATGTTTCTATTCCCAATGAGATTACTTGTCTTATCTCTTCGCAGGAGACTGACGGGTCGTCAGTGCCAAAGCAGACGTCGAGCCAAGAAAAATCTAGGTAGAATCTCGTTAGATCGTCCCATGTTTGCAGAATTGTAATGCAAGATCTTGCGAGGCAATGGTGGATACTTCTGTAGAAGTGGCAATTCACGAACCGTTGTAATAAGTTTGTGGTCGGAAGTAGGTACCTAATGGCGGATCAACTGCAATTGTGTACTAGTCAGGATTGATGGTTAGAAAATGATCCAGGAGGGCGGCGAGTTCGCCCCTCTCTGAGATTCGAGTTGGTTCGTCTACACGTTGAGTAAGCCCGCAGCTGATGGCAAATGCTTCAGCTTCTCTATACCTTCGTTATCGGTCTTATTGTGATTTTGGAGCCAGTTTACAATACATAATTGACCATGAAGTGGATATATTATTTCTATTTTACCGCCAATTTTCTAACTTAATTGTGTGCTTTCTAATGAGTTCATTTAGTGTGACCTAAATCCCTGGCCTAGCCAGGTTTATATAAATGTTTAGAAAGAGAAGGATGAAGGCAGGTTCATGGATATAGCCAATATAAAATTACACAAAATTTGTGCAGATCGTAACCACCATTTCATCAAAATTAATGCTTTCCGCATTATAAATTGAAAATATAGGAAAAATTAAATGACGTGTAAATCAGAAATAAAGTGTGCACTTTTAAAACGTGTTGATTTGCAATAGTAAAAACTAAAGTGAAAATGACCATAAATTATATCGTATTTCATCAATAAAACGTCTAATACCGACACAATCAGATCAAAGAGCCGCCGCGACAAGCCGCAACTTTCTAACACCAGAACACTTCTTTTGAAGAGCATCGCCGACTGATTTACTAGTAAAATAAGAAAGATTCATAATACTATAATTCTTTTTAATACATTGGAGACCTATTTTATATTTTAGATATATTAAACAAATAGGTATAATTTTTGAAAAACTTATGTATGGGAAGTGATAGTATTTTGAAAGAGGTTTCGAAAAAATTTTGCAAAAATTTAAGTATTAATTATTTTGATTAAAATAAATAACGTGTCTTAGATCTACATTTTTATGTACTTTGATAAGTATATTAAAATGTCAAAGTGTTTAAAATAATTTAATAATAAAAGAGCCGAAAATTTCTGTAATTTGTAATACTACCAATTTGGAATTAACAAAATAGCAGCAGATGATTTGTTTATTAAAAATCTAAATAAAGCATTGTTAAAAAGTCACTAAATACTTATTAGGTACTAAAACGGAGTTTTATCCACAATGCCGAAACAGAATTAGTGTTGTCGACGCGCGTTTCGCTAACCATGTTAGCATCATCAGGAGTTGATTAAAACTAAATTTAAAATCCACCTCTCTCTTTTATACTAAATGTCTGCTTAATCAAGCGGAACCAAAGGAACCAGTCCTGGGATCACCCTAGTTACGCTCGATCAACCAATACAATGGACTATACCTCAGTTTAAACTATTCTTACATTTAATAATTTACATACTTTCATATGCGTCTCATTACCTCCTATCAGTTATATTATGACTAACCCAAACTGTGAATCCAAGGCATCTTGCGAATGACGTACCAGCTGGTACCTGTCTAGACATTCCCATACCATTCTGGAGCTAATTGATGATGTTTTTATAATTATTCCTGTCTAGGTTCAACTGTGCACATCTTCTTATGGCATTAATTTCCGCCTGGAATATGTCCGTGTATTTTCCCATTGCTTCGGAGAATTTGATTCCTGGTCCTAATACTCCGGCTCCGGTACCCCGTTCAGTTCTTGCCTCGTCTGTATACCATTTTTGTGGTACTTTACTGCGATTTGAGAATGCAAGTGGTGTTTTTTTTCACCCTTGTCTACGTCTTATCACAACCGTGAAGTATTTTCCAAATTGTATTGTTTGATTATATAGTCCCTGGGGAGCCCAAGAAGTGGTATATGGTTTGTAGGAATGTTAACTCACTCTTTCTAAGCCATCCTCTCTCGCCCGCCCCTCCCTGGTGATTCTAGTGATTGCTTCTCTAGTTGCTCCCTCTTCAACAATGTGTAGAGGTACGAGGCTGATTGCTGCTGTTGGATACGTTTTCATTGCGCCTGTTATGCTTATGCACACTAAGCGTTGTACTTTGTTGAGGGCTGATTTTATCCTCTGCTTTGCCGTGTTCTTGAACCAGACCATCGAACCGTAAAGTAGGGTGGGTCTTAATGTCATTGCGTACATCCATCGCAGAATTCCTGATTTACATCTCCAAGTTTTTCCTGCAAGGCTTCGGCACACCATGGGGGTAGCCTTAGTTACAACCCTTTCAATGTGTTTATTCCATTTGAGTTTCAGCGTTATGCCTAGCTATCTGACTTTCGATGCCGGTGTAATGCTGGTTCCGTGTATTCGGATAAATTTCATTCTAGGGAGTTCTCTCTTCTTAGAGAAGAGTACTCTGGTTGTTTTCGATGGGTTTATTTCAAGCCCCCACTGTTTGACACCATACTTCTTTTGCTTTGAGACCAGCTTGAATGAGTTCACATTGTGTACCCTAAAGCATTCCTCTTGCTGAGATGACTATATCTTTGGCCTACCCAGCACAATATAGGCCGAGGTCTGTTAGTATTTCCAGCAGTTCATCCATCACTAGACTCCGCATTAATGGTGAGCATAAAGCATACTCCGCCCTGTGGCGTAAATCGAGTGGTACTCACTTCAATAGTATCATTGCCTACTGAAGTTTCTGATGTCCTCGTGGCAAGCATCTCACATATCCATCGAGATGTTGTGTCGTTTACTCCCCTTTTCGTTAGTGCCCTCTTTACAGCCACGTGGGATGTATTACCGAAGGCTCCCGCGATGTCTAGGGAGGCGCAGACCACGACTTAATTCTCATTTAGAATTTCTTGTATCACGCTGGTCAGTTGGTAGGTGCGGTCTCTGTGGACTTGCCCGTTCTGTATGCATGCTGGTTTGCATTCAATGACCGCGTTTCTAAGGATCTGATGTAATTGTCTACTGCCTTCTCCATCATTTTGAGTCAGAATGACGAGAGACTGATTGGTCCGAAGGATTTAAGGTCTAAACTATATCTGAGTTTAAACCATCCTTACATTTAATAATTTCCATACTTTCATATGCGTCTAATAATATCCTATAAGTTATATTATGACTAACCCAAATTGTGAATCCAAGGTTACCAGTTGGTACCTATCTAGACATTCCAATACCATTCTGGAGCTGATTGATGATGTTTTTATAATTCCTGTCTAGGTTCAACTGTACACATCTTCCTATGGCATTAATTTCCGCCTGGAATATGTTCGTGTGTTTTCCCATTGCTTCGGAGAATATGATTCCTGGTCCAAATACTCCGGCTCCGGTCCCCGTTCAGTTCTTGCCCCGTCTGTACACCATTTTATGGTACTTTGCTGCGATTTAAGAATGCAAGTGGTGTTCTTTTTTCCACCCTTGTCTACGTCTTATCACGACCGTGAAGTATTTCCAAATTGTATCGTTTGATTATACCATCTCTGGGGAGCCCAAGAATTGGTATATGCTTTGTAGGAATGTCAACTCACTCTTTCTAAGCCATCCTCCCTCGCCCGCCCCTCTCTTGTGTTTCAAGTCATTGCTTGCCTAGCTGCTCCCTCTACAACAATGTGTGGAGGTGCGAGGCTGATTGTTGCTGTTGGATATGTTTTGATTGCGCCTGTTATGCTTATGAACACTAAGCGTTGTACTTTGTTGAGAGCTGATTTTATCATCTGCTTTTCCGTGTTCTTGAACCAACCGATCGATCCGTAAAGTAAGGTGGGTCTTACTATCATTGCGTACATCCATCGCAGGATTTCTGATTTACATCTCCAAGTTTTTCCTGCAAGGCTTCGGCACACCATGGGGGTTCTGGTAGCCTTAGTTACAACTCTTTCAATGTGTTTATTCCATTTGAGTTTATAATCCAGTGTTATGCCTGTAAGTGAAATGTGAAAAGATTTAAAAATTTATAATAAATGATTTAATTATTTTTTGCTCAAACGTTTTAAAAATATCTGTTACGAATACCTGCGAATTGGTTTAAGTCAATAGAAATTAATGTCTACATGGACTTTAGTCATAATAAACGACTTATATCGTATTATTTTAAAAATATTAAAGTCATAAGGGTACTACTCATAACTGCGTATCGCAGATTTTTAACTTGCGGAATTGTTTCTATTGGTCGTAAATGTTTGAATTTGACATGGCGCGAAAATATCGCGGAAATTTTTAACTTTTTGCGGTGAGAAAAAAAGTTAAATAAATTTTAACTCTTTGCGGAATTTTATTTCTTCCTTCTTTGTTTTTAATTTCTCAGGATAACTAATTTTGAGGTTAGAGTTTGTGTTTATGAAATGTGGTATTTTTATAGGAGGTAGAAGGTTTATTATTTTCTTCATTTCTTTTTTTTTTATTATAATTGGATTTCTAACATTTAATCCAATGATGGAAGTAGGATGCGAAAATGAGTTGGTCATTACCGATTGAGAAAGTGGCTGGGAATATAATTTAGTATTAAACAATGAAGACTACCAGTGGTCTTTATCAGGTAAGTTAAGATGGCTTATTTTAGTATATATTTTTATGCCTATTTTAGCATATATTTTTATGCCTGTGCTTCAAAATTTAACCGACATTCTTTGCAGGGAGTGTCTTTGGATGGCAAATGATTTTAAAAGATGAATTTCAACTAGAAATGCAGTTTATATAGGAGTTGATTTGTTACACGGCATATCTTAAAAGGAATTTTTGATGTATAATTAACTTTGAGAAAAATTTTCCTAACATTCAGTAGTGTACCAGTATTCAAATGTGCATACCTTAATCAGTGGGCAGCTTAAAGCCAGTAAATGCTCTGGCGCTTAAACCGAAATCTTCTGCATTTTAATCATAACAAGGTCATTAGAGACCAGTTACTTTTGTGAGTATGTGAAGATTTCAAAATTTCTAGTGAAAAGTTCTCAAACACCACATTAAAACACTCAGTATAACTTACCTTGGGACACTTCAGATGCACTAATAATTGCTTGTATTTTAATCCAGCATTTAATCAATTTTTTTAAATCAGACTTCCCACGAGTGTCAAAATCTATATTTTTTATAGACGCCAATATAAGAATCCAAAAAACAAAATAAATTTTATTTATTAATTATTATAGATAATAGATATCTTTCAAGTTTGTTGGAGCAAGCAAAACGATCAAGATTAAATTTAGATGAACCAGAAGTAGAGCCTGCTTCTCTATGTGAGAGTGAGACAAACATTGAATCCCTTTCTTTGCTCTCTCCCATTTTTCCTCACCGGCAAGGTGTAACAGCTTCACTTAGATTAAACATATGTACCTACCATAATTTATTATTTTTAGATTACCTAAAAATGGACTTGAGAATAACAATTTGGAAGACCTACTAATTTCTTTAGCTCAGGTGAGATCAGCGCTATGGGATTCGCGCCTTCCCTTGATGGAAAGAACTAAAACCATAAAAGATAGATTATGGTTGGAAATTTATAATAATTTTGAAGGTAATAACAGTTCCATAAAAAGGAATGGTTATGCTGACTTCACTTAAGCAAGTGTCATTAAATATATCCATGACATTTAAAAAGTTTTATTTATTAGAACTATAGGCTACAGTACAGGTTGCATCAAGAAAAATCAATTTTAATAAAAACTGTAAAAATGTTGTTATTAAATTTGTTAATTTTGTCAATTTTTTATTGATATATGTACTTATGCTTTGAAGGTATAAAAAATTTGTAACTGGTCCAGTTAAAACATTTATTTTTTATTTATTTTATTTTCCAACGAAACCTCTAAAAAAATCTTGTTTATTCCATTTGAACAAAAAAACACACAAACTGCTGTAGAAAGCTATCATTCATCACATTTTGATACAAAAAGTGAGTAACTTTATTTTTCCGAAATAAGAATTATTTTTCTAGGAGATCCACTCGGAATTGTTCCAGAAAAAGTGGAAAAACATCAAAGATAAATTTATAAAAAAAATTGGAGGTCGATACATAATAATGGGGCTCTCAAAAAAAAAAAAAAAAAAATTGGAAGCACTTTGAAAGTCTGAAAGTTTTATGTGACACCATAGCCCCTCGAAAGTATGCTTTTCACAATGTATTTCAATGATATCGATCCAGAAAATCTATACAAAACTTCGATAAGTATTATTCCGGCTTCATAGTTTCAATTACAATTAGATATGAAATTAGGAAATTAAATTCCATATTCTTTAATTTGAAATAAATTTAATGTTTTTAACAACAAAATCAACCCGTTTAAGTCTAGTTTAGTAAAAATCAATGACTATTGATTTGCTGTTAAAACCGATGGTTTTCCGTTAAAATCAATTTAAATTATGCATCCCCAGGATTAGTAAAAACTTATTTAGTTTAATTTTTTTTTAGATCAATTTGTAGTCATTCGAAGTCTAATCCAGGCCCATCCAATGATTCTGAACCAGAAGCACAAGTGGAATTATTTAGTTTAATTTTTTTTTGTAGATCAATTTGTAGTCATTCGAAGTCTAATCCAGGCCCATCCAATGATTCTGAACCAGAAGCACAAGTGGAATTAAAAACCAGACAAATTTGAAACGTAACTTCTAAAAAGATTCAAATTATTAACTAACAAAAAATATTTATTCATACTGCCATTTAAAATTTTAAAATTAAGAATCTCTTGCACTGATTTTAGGTGGGTTGATAAAACCCGAACTTGATTTATGTGGGCCAGAAAATGAAATTCTAAAGGCAATTAATAAAATGGTGGAGATTAATCCGATATGTATAAAAATTTCTGATTTATTAGAAAAAATGCCAATAAAAGGTAGGACAATGGCGGAAATACAACATTACATTTCAGTGAAGATTTTATTTAATAATATGTACAGGGTGATCCACTATAATGTCGCCCCCCTTTAACTTTTTTATTTTAAGTGTCTCAAACAAATTAAAAGTATGGTTATGTAGGTACTTAAAAATACTTTTTTTCTGCGTATAAAAAATATTGGAAAAATGATTAGTATACAGGGAAAAACAAAAAGTTATTTTTTTTTGCAATGGAACACCCTATATATGAATTTATTTTTCGATTCCTCGTAACAATCTAAGCATATTTTATGTATGATGTTATACCTCTAGAGTTAGTAGTTTCACAGCTATAAACAGTTGAAAATCGGTACTTTGACTACTTTTCACCTTGGTAGCAAGAAGATCATTAGAGATGGAGTAAAATGAATTTCACATTCCTATCTTAACTTTCCAAGAGCGATCTGATGGTGCTAAATTATGGTACCTACCGAGGTACCAGGTTTGGTACCCATGGTACCGCCTACCAGTTAGTACCGTCAGATAGCTCTTGAAAAGTTAAGATAGGAATGTGAAATTTATTTTACTCCATCTCTAATGATCTTCTTGCTACCAAGGTGAAAAGTAGCCAAAGTATCGATTTTCAACTGTTTATAGATGTGAAACTACTAACTTTAGAGTTATAATATCATATATAAAATATGCTTAGAATTTTAGAAGGAATCGAAAAATAAATTCATATATAGGGTGTTCCATTAAAAAAAAAATAACTTTTTGGTTCTCCCTGTATGCTGATCATTTTTCCAATATATTTTATACGCAGAAAAAAAAATTTCAGTACCTACATAACTATAATTTTATTTTTTTTTTGGGACACTTAAAATAAAAAAGTTATAGGGGGGCGACATTATAGGGGATCACCCTGTACCTATTTCAATTATGAACCAGAAATTACTTTGAAAAGCATGTCGACCATGTTGCTAAAAAATCTTATAATTTAACTGATTATTTTAGTTTGGAATTAGTTCCTATTAAGAAGTATTTAGTTTAGTTTATTTATTAAAGTCCCTATTAGACTAGGTTAATGTTAAGTGCAAATAAATTTAATTAATTATTAATTGACTTTTACTGACTTGTCACAAACGCTGTCCAATAATGCCTAATTAGTGCCATAATTGGTATAAATGAAACACTTTAGTTTACACTACTTATGCATAATATATTAAATATGTACGTACCCAACTAAATGTTACACGAAAATAAAAAAACATGTTAGGTAGTTACTTTATTTATGTAAATAACTTGTGCTGCAGTTTTTGTACTATTTTTTTTGGCCGTGAAACAATAAATAATGATGGTATTAAGCAAAGCAAAAAAGTATGAATTCTAGGTTTTCTATATGTTTACTTTGATTATTTACAAAAAACAAACCTTTAAAAGGAAAAGGCTGAATAAATGACGATTTTGAAACAGGTAAATATTCAGACAGAAAAACACAAGGTGATTATCACAATTTGGTTGCTGAAATGAGACACACTGAAAAATGTTTTAATTATTTACGAATGTCTAAAGAACAGATTACTTATCCTACTGAAACGAAGCTGTCCCCTCAGAACAAAAGTATAACGCCAAGGATTCTTGGCGCCATTGACTGGAAATATAATTGCTATTTATTCTTATCGACATAATTAGATGGACAATATTTTGAACCACTATGTTGATCAAACATTAACCAGTTGTGAAAAGCCCCTGTTGTTTTTGTAACACTTTCTACAGTATCCAGTGAAGCTAATATAGGCTTTCTTAGAATCCTCCACCTGGAACAAACCATTCTCACTTACTCTTATTCCTCTGGATAGCCTAAAATTATTACAAATGCATATTACATGTGTACCAAATTAAATAATGTTTAATTTATATTAAACCACTTATAATTAAATATCCTGTTGTGTAGTGGAAGAAAATTTCCAGGAAATGGCCATATGAGATGCGTTGATAATGGAAAGGCAGAATCCCCGGCAATATAATATGGTAGATCTTCTCCTCCAGCTTCTAAAGGTATTGGCAGTGGTAGGTTTAATTCACCGTTAAGTAATTGTTTACCAATATCTGAGTGTCTAAAAATTTCACCGTCGCTTTGTCTTCTTTGTTCACCAATGTCCACAGCAATAAACCTATACTTTGCATCACATATAGCCAACAAAACTATACTGTGGCTTCCTTTATAGTTATAAAATTGTGATCCAGAATGTGGCGGAGCCTAAAATACAAAAAAAAAAACATATTCAGTTTAGGAAAATAAATCATATCTATAGTCTTTTAGTAATATTCTCATTCACCTGCATAGCAATGTGTTTGCCATCAATAGGTCCACCACAATGTGGCAACTGCCAAAGGGATTGAAATTCTTCTGCATATTGCAACTAATTTTCTTCACTGGGTTGCTTACAAACCTTATGTAGATGTGGTTGACATTTTCATCAGTATGTCTTTCATTAGAAGGAATGCCAGTTGCTTATAAATAAAAAACATTTCTACTTCGATAGAGTACATCATTTAAGGAAATAAAAAATACAGACAAAAGTGATGGAAACAGCAAGCACGTTAAATTCTAATTAAGTTAAAGAAGGCAAGTTATATTGACGATTAGAAGCAAAAAGAAAGTATTTGCGTTATTAAAAAAAAGGAGAATTTTAGCACTACAATAGGCATAAGATACTTTTTCATCATTTACGATTATTTTCCAATTTTGCTGTCAAATTTTGCAAAAGACAGTCTTAAAATATTTTCTCAAAATTGCTAACAATTCGTATTTAAATAACATTAATTTTGGTATCGCAGAAAATAATTTTTGATAAGCTCTCTAGGGAGGTGTTATAAAGAGGCTGTGCCATTTAAGATTTGAAACTAGATAAGGCTAGGGCTTCAGGGGTAAGTGAGGATGGCCAGCAATTGCCTTTTTTTATGCCGCAACGTTTGGGTTGTTGATATATTTTTTAGTGTAGGAAACACAGTTATTGTAAGTTTTCAAAACGTATATCTAATATATTAGAGTATTAGTTTGACACACTCTTTCCCTGTTTAATAGCAGAGAGTAAAGCTATAGCTGGTATAAAATAATATTGAAATAATATGAACAATAAAAAAAATCAAACGAGTTCAAGACCAGTCAAGTGCAATTAGTCATAATTATGAGAAAATGTAGTTGAGTAGTGTGTGCAAATCCTGCTGCTCAATGAGAGGTAGATTCAGTTAAGAGCGCCAGCAGCTCTCTACCAATCGAACTGCAAACTGCCCATGATGTGCTAGGTACCACTCCTCAATAACTAAATAAAATTTATGAATAAGTTGGCAAGTAAGTAATGAGGTATTAAACAACAAGAAAAACTAAAAGTCTAAAACAATGTCCACGTTTATTGATAATGTTGTTAAATGATATAAGGGTCATGTGTCCTGCTATTGAAGTTCTGTGTAAGAGTAAAAGTTAAATATACGAGGAAAGCTAACATACAAACTAAACTTATTTAGTCTATGATTATAAAGTAATTATATGGCAATAAATCTACACAATTGCAATTTAAGTTGTAAAAACTAAAAAGAAATAGAATACTAAACTTCACTACTATCCGCGCCGAGATCAATTTGCAGCATAATACTGAATTATACTAAATTTATCCAGTATCCAATGTTCAATAAAGCATTTCAATCAAAACGAAGAATCATTGAAGTTAATTGAGGATTTCATGGAGTGAAATCAAATAACAAATTAGTTATTGAAGTGAATTATGAAATTAGTTCAATCAGGTTAATAAATAAATTAATTAGTGCAAGCAATTATGAAATCAGTATAATGAAATCAAATAACAAATTAATAAATGAAGTTAATTAGTGTAAAATAAATTCAATGAACTTAATTAACAAAATAATTAGTGAAGTAAGTCACCAACTATTAACCGAATGAGAGGTTATTTCAATGATATTAATTAACAGCTTAATTAGTGAAGCAAATCACCAACTAATCATTAAATAATCTGAAATTAATTCAAGATGATCAATTATCAAATTAGATAGTGAAGTAAGACAACAGTTGGTGTCTATTAACCCAATAAAGTGAAATCAACTCAATGAAATTAATTAACAAATGAATTAGTAAAGAATATGATCAACTATCAATCAAACAATATCAGCTCACCGTAATGACAATTCAAAATAAAAGTAAGCCAAACTAAAATTCAAAAAGTTAAGGTAAAATTATGCAATATGCAAGGTAATTAAGGTATGATACAATTAAGTAAAAAAAAAAAATAAGCACAAGATAAGGTATGTTAAACCCGAGCAAGCAGCCCATATTAAATATGAGTAGAGAGCTACTATATTCAATTGAGTACGTATTATTAAATAATGATAGAAAAAACCAAACGCTTATAAGCAAGGCAAAATACAAGGCATAAAGCAAAGCAGCAAATAAAATGCAAAATTATCAGATGGTTTGAAAATAAAAGAAATATATACACTATATATACACTATAAGCAATTGAGGTCCGTATAGCTATTCAAATATGCTAATTTCAAATATTGATACAAGTCGCACAATGGTATACAAAAAAGAACTTATAGCTTGGTAAACTAACCAAGTCGTGATCACGAATCTTTAGCCGCAATATCAGATATTTACCTGAGCCAGTAGAACATATACCGACTACACAGGCTTTACGAATAATAAATACTAATTAATTACTTCTTAGGAGTTCTAGCTTTAAAGCAAAGTTCTGCAATTATAAAAGCTCTTGGAAGCAAATGTATCTCAAATATAAAAGCGATCAAATCTATACACCGTAGTTGCACTCACGGATCAAATTATTTAAGAATATTGCTATTACTAATTCACCAAAGATAAAAAGTTCATTATTACGTTAGAACGTTAACGTACAATTGAATAAACATAATATGGGTTTGACTTATCTGTTTCTTGGCTTTTAAATCAGCACGTATGCTATCACATAGCGGGTCTCAGTAACTATCCAGCAACACCAACAGAGTTCACTGAATACTTCTCAAAACTGGTTGATTATGTAAGGTAAGGTGTGAAAATGATGAGCACCAATCTAGCAAATAGCTAGTAAGAGTGGAAGAGGTAAAATTAAAATCCTAAAAATCTAAAACGTCTAAAACACTAGACACACTTCATTGGCCGTACCTGTGGCCAGCACAGCAATTTAATCCCCAGTTAAATGTTAATTACTTAATTATTTGAGCTTAATTACTTAAGCGAAAGAAAAGTTCACTCACACGATCCCCATTCAGCGATATAAAACTTTATTAAACCATTAACCCCTTAATTTAATCCTGCCATAATATCAAAAGACATTGATAACCCCCAAAATGAAAATATCATTTTATAAATAGTAATCCCTCTAATATTTTACAATTAAATTTGGTGGTGACACAAATTGTGGCTACACAGGCACTCCGAACAATGTAACGATGCCCAGTACAGTACGAAGAGCAAAATTATTATAAATTATACAAAAATATAGTAGGTTATCCCTAAAAGATATTTTCATAGTTTAACTAAAGCTTTAGAAGGTATTTTTTTTTGGGTAGAAGTTTGATTACAGTGAGTGGTCAAATCAGTGAGTAATCTAATGGAAAAAAAATAATTTACTGACTATTAGATTATAGATAACATTTTAAGTTTAATTAGAGTTATTAAAACCACTTTGCAACTAGAAGATAACATAATTTAATGGTATTTAGCCATATAGACTATTTAAACTATGTTGGGGTTTGGAACCTTCGGCAACGTGCACTAAAACGGAGTTTTATCCACAATACCGATTACCGAAACAGAATTATTGCACTCGACGCGCGTTTCCATAACCATCTTAGCATTATCAGGAGATGATTAAAACTGTTTTAATCATCTCCTGATGATACTAACACGGTTAGCGAAACGCGCTTCGAGTGAAATAATTCTGTTTCGGTATTGTGGATAAAACTTCGTTTTAGAGAACATGTAAGTTTTTTACCGTTCATATTTACCTCAATTCAAGGTGTTAGGTTGCTAACGAGGGTTTTATAGGTGTGAGGAATGTCTATGACATGTGACTTTCCCAGTCTGGCAAATAATAACCCTTCAATTAAGAAATTAGGTTCGTTGTAATTCATCAAAAATAAATACAGACAACCAAAGATAAGGTATACAAGAACCTATTTATGTGGCCTCAGCTCAAAATCCCATTAAGTTGGTCTGAAAAATTCAAGATGCCGAGCTATCGACCGGTTCTACCCAATGACCGTAGAAAAATGACATGGCCGTGGCCCATCCACTTCGACCTAGTGTTCTTTCAAATTAAAAAACAAAAACTTCAAAAGTGTACTAAACTTACTAGTACTAAACTTGCACCGTGTTACGTAAATTTTGCACATTTAAATACGTATTTCGAGACTAAACAAGGAAAGAATACTACCCCAATTGGCTAACGTCTATGGCAACCGTAATCCAGAATAAATAAATAATTACATTAATAAATTATATAACAATGATTGTAGTACAATTAGATCAATGAAATAGAACCAACGTTATTTTGGACAACGGAGGCGTCACTCCATTATACGGATGCAGCAAGAATCAGTTTCTTGTCGAAAACATTAAAGCAGGTATCAGGCTAGAAATTTACTGCATTTAACAATTATTATAATGGATAGCGCAGTGATGTCGAAATTCGATTAAATATTCGGGAAAATTATTTGGCAACGAAAACGTATTAAATGTGCCTGATGTAAACCAAATTTAAGTTAATTTTAAAATTTAAATACAAGAAATTTAAAATGTTACAAGCTTTATAAGATACATTTTAAGCGCCTGCGTTTGGCGAGTTTATTAACGGACAGGTACACTTAAACATGTTATAGAATGAGTGCTTTATGATATTCTTCTGTTTTGGATTTTCATTATTAAAAAAGTTACTTCTATTATTAAATAATCTCGCAAATGACTTTAACATTCCAAGATTGGTAGCAAAATTTACTGTAAAAACATTTGAAAATTACACTTTTATTTTATCTGATATTTTTTACATAAAATTGCGTTTTCGCGTATCGCACATAAGTAGAAAAGGTTGCCATTATACGTCAGAAACTGTGCTACCAACGACAACGTTAGGCATAAAAAAGGGGTGTCGAAATACACTCATTACGAAACGATTTGGCGTTTCGCAATGGTTTCGATACGCAGCCAGTCGGTGAAAATATACACTGTGTCCAAAAAAATCCAAAATGCAACATATGGGAGACTTCTTTATTATTGGTTTCTCAGAAAACTTTGTTCTTGATAAAAATTAGTGCTTGCCCTAAAACAATAAATGAGTATTTCAGATTTTATGTACTGCTTTTAGTGCGGGCGCAAATGCCATTTCCCGGAATCGGGTCATGGATAAGTTATACAGATAGGGCAAAATCTTAGAAGGAAAAGATCTGCAAAAGAGAAAAAATAATCTAAATATGAAATTAGAGTTAAGTAGATCAACTCTTAATTTCTCATTTTTTTCGGTTTTTTCTTATACGTTACTATACTGGTAAACGTTTTGCTCTTTTGTTATTAGTATACTTGCCAAGCAACTTCAAAATTTATTTAAAATAGAAAATAGATATATAGTTGAATAACGTTTCACTTTTTCCAGAGGCAAAAGCCAATTTAGGTATCAGTGTGTTGCAAACACATTTAAACACTTTTGGTTCAAAATAATTGTCCACAATAATTACAAAAACCAATTGGAATGACTGACTCAATAATAATTAATTTCGTATATCAGAGTGAAGTCAAATTATTGCTATTTATTTGTTTTAATTCCAAACAGGATACTTGGGCATATTTTACTCATCGGATGCAAAAGATAAAGAAATTATTAGTTGTTTTACATGAAATGAAAAGAGTGGTGTCTATTTATGATTTTGATTGGAAACAATTTTGAACCAAAATTGTTTAAATGTGTTTGCACCACACTAATACCTAAACTGGCTATTTCTGGAAAAAGTGTATTATGCAACTATGTAACTAATTTCTATCTTAAATAAATTTAGAAGTTAGTTGGCAAGTATACTAATAACAAAAAAAAAATATTCACCAGTGCCAATGTTTAAAAAAAATCGAGAAAAAGAGAGAAAAATTAAAAGTTTATGTACTTAACTCAAATTTCATATTTAGATTCCGTTTTTAATTTGGAAGAACTTTTCTTTATAAGATTTTGCTGCATCTTAATAAGTTAAGGTACTTTACTCTTGACGCGATTTCGGAAAAATGACATTTGCTCCCACACTAAAAGCAATACCTAAAATTTGACATACACATTTATTATTTTAGGGCAAGCACTAACTTTTATCATGAATAAATTTTTTTGAGAAACCAATAATAAAGAAGTTTCTCATATGTTGCATGTAGTGATGTAAAAACCAAGATTTCTTGTCTTGTTCGAAAAGTTCTTGTCTTGTCTTGCTAGACACGACACTGATGAGCCCTTTGAAGATAGCGGAAGTGAATATCAACCAAGTTGTATATCTACAGAAAACTGAGACGGCGAACAGATTACAAGAAAAAGGCAAAGCAGCGATTGCGATTCCAATACAACTGGTTTTTCAAATTCCAAGTGAGTAAATTACTCTATTAAAGCTGGATTTATAGATTGGCATAACATAAGCATAGCAAGAAGTTAAACATTCATATTTAAGTTAGGCAATTTATAGATCGATATAACAGTTAAAGTGAAGTTATCCATAAAACCCCAGTCATAAAATGACGCGAAAACGAAAACCTACTAGTTAATTCAAGGCCCGAAATTTGTATTATGTGCCGAAAATTAATATGATTTTCATAGATTTCACAATGTGATATTTCCTAGGAGCAGAGAAATGTTTTTGTGAGTGCCAGCGATGGAAAATGAAGATCCATAACGCTAGGGTTGATCGAAATTAATGGAAAATGGAATATGTTGTAATTTGTCATGAAACTCATCAAAATTGAAAGAGGTCTGGGTACTAGCCAAGATGAAGTGCACTGATGAAATTTAGTAGGGTGATTAGGTATACTATGGGGAATCCTTCAGTGGTAATATAATTGATTGCCACCTCATCAGAATAGTCAGAAAAAATTAAAGAATGTCTATATTTGGCAAAATTTCCAAGACGTATTTTATTTCAGAGTGGTGTCGACACTAGCCAACTTGATGTGCGTTGATGAAATATTGCATG
>MU189728.1:10946-43320 GCA_016904865.1 Pissodes strobi | reverse complement strand
ATATTAATTATCAATGAAAATAGAAGAAATATTTATGCAAATTATGTTAATAACAATATGAAAATATATACACACGTTATATCTTCAAATATGAATTATTCATGAAAATAAAGAAATATTTATGCAAATAATGTTAATAACAATATCAAAATATATACACATGTTATGCCATCAAATATTAATTATCAATGAAAATAGAAGAAATATTTATGCAAATTATGTTAATAACAATATGAAAATGTATACACATGTTAGGCCATCACATATTAATTATCAATGAAAATAGAATATATAATGTTACGAATTATGATAATAACAATATTATAAGTTTCATTTTACCGACTTGTAATGACATAATATTGCAACACAGAAGCAAAACCATTCACCAAAATAAACCGTACACCCGTTGGCTTCTCACTCTCTATTTTTCCGTTCTCCAGCAATACCTTTCGGATCTCCTCCAAAAAACCTCACAAAAACTCGACTTCAATTTATGACTTGATTTATCTTTTACATGTATAAAGGGTGTCTCAAAATATATACATATATAGGGTGTCTCAAAAATGAATGTATCAGGTCTAATGAAATAGTATTTTACAGAGGTGGGTTATCTCAACTTCTTTAGGCGCGTTTTGAGTTTTTTCCTGGGGATTGAATTCAGTAAAGCCATCACGCGTCACGCTCGGATATGTGTGGCATGTTCCCGTATAGGTAGAGGGCTGGAATTTTCAGAGGATGTAGCCGGGGTAAAAAGAAGATCCTGGGCGAAAACGGGACCCCGTACACCCCCCAGGGGCGCCCCATGGGGGGGGGGGCACCATAGACCTTACGGGGGGACCGGGGCTCTAATTTAAGGGGGGATTTTGGGGGGAAAACCGTTTTTCGCCCGTATCTCTGCAACGAATGCGCGGATCGAAATTCTGGCAAACGATGACCCCGCTTGTTGAAATTTTCACTCTATCGTGTGGTCTTAAGCACACATTTTTTTTTTTAATTTTAATCTGCATATAATCATTATTTATTCCAACATTTAGGTGCAAAAAAAAATAAAACGCTGAAAATTAAATATTTTTATTTTTAATTAAAACATTTAAGTATTTAACAACAATTTATTTTTTATATAACTTCCCTCCCCGTGTTTATGAAAACCATCATAAAAGTCCCTGCAAATGATTTTTGGCAGCTGCGTGATGTGACATGTTTTTACATGACATCGTTTTCTTCATAGATTAAATCCACTTTTATTTTGAGTTAAGTGTACAGGGTGGCCCGTTTATTATGGGATGACAACTTATCTCAGAATGTACGGATACCAAAAAAGTTTGATACAAAAGCTGTTTGGATTTACTTAAAATATTATATTTTTATATATACAGAGTGTTCGTATTTTCGTGGACAAGTATCAGCTTCCTTATTTTAAATAGAATACTTTGTATATTAAGGCATTTTTGAATTCCTCTGATATTCTAAATATATTTTATATATAATATACTATACCTAAGTCGAACCGTTTTTGACATATTTTGAATTTTATGTCAAAAATGACGTTTGAAGGTGTAAATATAACTGTCAATTTATCATAATCAAATCCTTTATTATTTAATTGGAGTTGGTTTCCTTGTAGAAGGGGTCTTTCTACTTTAGTGGTCTGTGTTGACATTTCTATAATAAATAACTACAGGGTGATCAAAAACTTACATTACAAATTTTAAAGAAAAAGTTAAAAGTATATTTTTTTAATGGAAACCCCTATTTTTATAATATATGGGAAACTTCTTTATTATTGGATTCTCAGATAATTTTATTCTTCATAAAAGTTGATGCTTGCCCTAAAACAGTAAACAAGTATTTCAAATTTTCCGTACTGCTTTTAGTGCGGACGCAAATGTCATTTTTCTGAAATCGCGTCAAGAGTAAAGTACCTTAATTTATAAAGATACAGCAAAATCTTATAAGGAAAAGTTCTTCCAAATTAAAAAAGTAATCTAAATATGAAATTTGAGTTAAGTACATTAACTTTTGATTCTTCATTTTTTCTCTCGATTTTTTCTTAGGCAAGTTGAATAATAAAAATATCAATGTGCGAATCTAGAACCTTGAGTCAGGAAGCGCGTTTGCGATTATTTAGCTACTGCGCAGCATATGACATTTGCAAAAAAGTAAACCAGAAAAATATATTTTAGGCAACTTTGATTCTTTTTTAATATATTATTTTAGGGTTATATAATCCAGAAATAACAATCCCAGACTATTTTGTTGGTTTTAAAGTATGACCTGACTCGCTCAAATATTTTTTTTATTATACGCAAAAAATATATTTTAGGCATCCAAAAATGTTTATAGCATATAGCATGCTTGTTAATTAATATTGAAAATACTTGTCAAACGCCAGACGAATAAAACGGTTTTTAATAATGCCCTGGCGCAAAATTTTAAATGAGTGCGACAAAAAGTCATGCCTAGGCATAGAAATGAGAGAGAAAGTTAATCGAGGCATACCGGCAGAAGCTGCGGCCCGGCCTCGTCGAGCTGTGATTGGTTGCTGAAAGGAGATGGGAACAAAGTATCGAATGTGCAAAGTTTCGAAAACCTTCGTGTAGTATCGGAGCACGTTATTTTACTTTTCGTATAGCCCTCCGCTCGTTTCGTTCGCTACGGGGGTTCAGGTAAAGGACACTAACCAAGTGCTAACCAAAACTAACCAAAGACATACCCAAAATCAAGAAAAGAATCATTTTGTCGAAAGCCTCGGGTCCGCTCGGGATTTTCGATACGTTGCACATTGGATACTTTGTGGCTCTCCCGCTGAGAGATTACGTGACTCGGGTTTACCGCGCAGCTCGGGGTCTGTATACACAGAGTATTTTCGAGCAGTTAATTTTTTTTTAACCAATTAATAAATAAATAATTAATAAAAATGAGTAGATTAATTAATTAAATAATAAATAATAATGTTCGTTACAACTGGAGTGAAATAGTCAAATCCAAGAAATTTTAAAATTTCACTATTTTCTTCTTAAAAAAAATAATAAAAATGTTTTTAATTTTTTTTTAAATAAACATTTCTGAAAAAAGCACTTCGTATCTTAGTAGAAACACAAAATTAACATATTATCTAACAGATTAGCATATTCAATTATTCAATATATTTTTTTTAAATCCAACTTACAAACAATATTAACATAAACAATATTAATTCTTAGATTTTTATTTCATTCCTCCTCTTCACAGCTCTCTGATGACTCACTGTCTGTTAGATCGTCTTCGATATCCACTTCTTCATTTTCATCGATATTTTTTCAAACTAACTTTTAGACTATTGTATCGATTAATTTAGTAATCTAATCAGCTCTTCTCCTTAAAAAAACTGCGTCGAATGCCGCAAAGCGGATCAAAATAGGTTGATTCGTTCGTGAGATATCGTAGTCAACAGATTTCAAAATAAACGTTTTTTCACCATAACTTCAAAATTTCTCAACCAGTCGATTCTGTACCTATTACAATATCTTTGGAGCTTAAAAAAACTGCGTCGAATGCTATTTTAAAGATCAAAATCGAACGTGTTTGAAGCTTACTGCTTTTCAAAAATTAAATTAGTGCTCCAGCTCGAGTCACGTAGTCTTTCAGCAACCAATCACAGCCCGACGAGGCCTGGCCTCAGCAGTGCTGCCGGCATGCCTCGATTAACTTTCTCTCTCATGTCTATGCCTACGCATAAGACTTTTTTGTCGCACTCATTTAAAATTTTTATTTGCGCCAGGGCATTATTAAAAACCGTTTTATTCGTCTGGCGTTTTACAAGTATTTTCAATATTAATTAACAAGCATGCAATAAAAATTTTAGGATGTCTAAAGTATATTTTTTGCGTATGATAAAAATACATTTGGGTTAGTTTGGGTTAGTCAGGTCATACTTTAAAACCAACAAAATAGTATGAGATTGTTATTTCTGGATTATGTAACCCTAATAAAAGAAAACCCAAGTTGCCTATAACATATTTTTTTAGTTTATTTTTTTGCAAATGTCATATGCTGCGCAGTAGCTAAATAACCGCAAACGCTCTTCCTGACTAAAGGCACATTGATAAAATATATATTTTTTATTATTTCAACTGCCTAAAATACCTTCCCTAAATTCGTCATCAGCTCTCCGGCTATACTTATTACCCCATCCGGGACGCATTTAAGCACAATGCACCGCGCCTCGGTCAATGAAATCATTTTCGCTGCTTTGATTGATCTAGACCGAGCGCAGGTACGTTTTGCCACACTTGACTGAAACGCGGTGCAATATGCCATGTCCTCTTCAACGTGGGATTTCCCTATTAAGTTATTTTGAACGGCCCTCCGCTCGCTTCGCTCGCTACGGGGATTCAACGACCAGGAACTAACCAATTGCTAACCAAACTAACCCAAAACATACCCAAAATCAAGAAAAAAAGACGATTTAGAAACATAACCTAACAAATAATTTAAAACATAGCTTGGCACTGACGGGGATCGAACCAGCAACCTTCGCATCACAAACACACTATCTAACCACTGACCTATCAGACGGTTGGAAGCGATCCAGTGTACTGCAAACACTTCGGTAATTCTGCCGATTCGATCCCACGTTGAAGAGGACATGGCATATTACACCGCGTTTCAGTCAGGTGTGGCAAAATGTACCTGCGCTGGGTCTAGACCAATCAAAGCAGCGAAAATGATTCCATTGACCGAGGCGCGATGCATTGTGCTTAAATGCATCCGGGACGATTAAGTTATTAACCTTTCGTCGGGCGCAGCTGTTCTAGAAGATACAACAGTCATTCTTTTGCATCGTGTATGGTAACCTATAGTGTTAAAATCCCCACCGCATAGGTAGCCTCCTATTTTAAGACCAGCTATCCATACGTCCGTGGCAGTTTGTGTTAGAAGGTTTGATGTGCACGTGACAAACATTTTGATCTCTTGGATACACTGCACCTGATATACTGATGATATAATTTACAAATTATAAATATCGCATTTTAGCATAGAGAAGAACACTACCATTGGCCAGCGCTTTACATTTCTATACACATTATAGGAGGCTACCTATGCGGTGAGGATTTTAACACTATAGGTTACCATACACGTTGCAAAAGAAAACCTGTTGTATCTGCTAGAACAGCTGCGCCCGACGAAAGGTTAATAAACTTAATCATCCCGACTGGGGTAATAAGTAGGCGTATTGTCAGAAATAGTGTCATTTCTGTAGTGCTCGATTGCTTTTCTTTCGCCACGCCTCGCCGTCATGGCCAACTAATAACAAACCAAGAAAAATGTTAAATTGCCAATATTTCAAAAACTGGAAGTTTTTCGAATAGACAACCTTACACAAAGTCGCCCTTATTTTTAATGCTAAATAAGATAAAATTATAAAAATAGGGGTTTCAAATTAAAAAAAAATGACAACGATTTTTTAATTTAAATTTTTAATGTTAGTTTTTGGTCACCCTGTATTTATTTATTATAAAAATGCCAACACAGATTACTAAAGTAGATCCCCATCTACAAGGAAACCAACTCCAATTAAATAATAAAGGCTTTCAATACGAAACATTGATAGTTATATTTAGGCCTGTAAACGTAATTTTTGACATAAAATTCAAAATAATGTCAAAAACGGTTAGACTTAGGTATGGCATGTTCCCGTATAGGTAGAGGGGATATTAAAAATAAAATATGTCTAGAATTTTCTGAGGAATATACAAGGTATTCTATTTAAAATAAGGAAGTTGATACATGTCCACGAAAATACGAACACCCTGTATATATAAATATAATATTTTAAAAATTTAAGTAAATCGAAACAACTTTTGTATTAAACTTTTTCTTATAGATTCTGAGATAAGGTGTCATCCCATAATCGGGCCACCCTGTACATAACACCTGCATACATGCACGGATAGAGGACCCAACAGTTAGAGGAAAAAAGGACTAAAAATGTCGTTTTTCGACAAAAAGTAATTTTTGATAAGTTTCTGCTTCCCGCAAAAAATAGTAAAATACGCTCTACGAAGCGAATTTTTGATTCTTTTTATACAGAGTGCTCAAAAACTACGAAAAAACAGTAAAATATTCGAATAACCGATTAGTCAATTATTCGAATAATCGAATATTCGAATAGTCGAATTTTTTAACTAACATAAAATTCGAATTTAGAGTAGTCGAATAGTCGAATACAGTTCCGAGCCCTAAAGAAACCCGGAGAGGTGCATGACGAGATTCGTATACGGATTAATAGGCCTTGTTTTCTGATACTTCTTTTTTTACAAACTTGTTCGGAGTTTCCTGAAACCCAGACAAGTTTATATAATACCAGGTACTCATTCATTATCAAGTGACAATATTTTAAAATGTTATCTTGTTTGAAAGGTGTTTAACCGATATCTTTCTATTATGTTGACCTAATCCTTTATATTATCGACTTATTTCACACGTAGTGTTTGTTTTTATTATTTACTACCGATAAAAGCTTCCAGAATTTATTTTTACTTCTGATTATACAGGCATAATACTCGTATACAGGATGTATTAATTCAATGTAATTTCGTGATGTTATTTCCATGTTAGAGTTATTCTCTGAGTTCAAACTCCTCGTTGATTTTTTTTTTGTTTTCCAGGATTTATTTACTAACAAAATACCATATACATATGCTTATATTTATACCCACCAATTGACAGAATATTTGTGGACTCGTATTTTTGGTTAAGCACAAGGATTCCTTTTTCTCAATAAATCGAATGTAAGTTCGGGGTTTTCTCGTATATTTTAGCACGCACCTGCAGTTTTTATTTTTAAAGCTAGAAAAAAACTTTAAATACAAAAATTAGAGAATTCTTCCTTAACCGTCAGGATCCGTTATCAGATAAAACAAGTACAAACCACGGTTATATTTTTCCCTCTTTCGGCGCCTGCGACTTTAGCTACTCTTCTAATACCTATGGGAAACAAAAATTGTGGTTGATTGGTTGGTACTGTTTAAAAGCCAGTTTCATATAAATTGCCGGTCCGCTGAAAACTTATGTTTATATCTCAGTTCTTTTATCAAATCAAAAAATCTATTCGTTTCTACTCTATTAAAATCCATAAGTCGCCCCAAAGACGTCGATTCAGGAGTTTGGGTTACGCCCCAAAGGCGTCGTTCAGGCGTTCTGAGACTCAAATTATGCCTCTTTAAAAATAAATGTCATCAACCAATCCTTTCCTGCGGTCTGCAGCCTCTTATTGAAGTGATTTTCAATACTATTTTGTTTTGCATGCTCATAAGCCAACTTTCTCGTTGCCCTGAAGTTAATTCAAATCCCTTAGCATTGAAATCTATAATGTAGCTTGCTAATTTTTGTTCTTGTTCGAACGTAACTCTTCTAAATCGCCCGCCAGATTCAAGTAATTTTTCGTCGCTTGTTTGCTTTTTAACATATAATACCTTCTTAAAGTCGGTTCCGGGATACCAAATATGAGGCTGACGGATTTTCATACTCTACTGAGTGCAGTGCAGCTATTAAGGCTTCATCAGACCATGATCATCTTTCAGTTTTTTTTTGTAATTTCTAACCATCTGAAACGTAAAAGAAAAAAAAATTAGAAAATTATAAAATAAAGTTTGAGCAAGTTGACGAAGTAAAATAAATCATTGGGGCATGTTGACGAATTCGTCGTCTTGCCCCCGTCAACTTGCCCCAGTATTATGAATTTTTCATTCATTGTATATAAAGTAGACACAGGAAAATAAATCTCTTATACTAATCGCATACTGTATGCTTCTAACAAGGTGTTACGTTTTTCCCGTGGGATCTGATAAAACTACAACTTTTACTATTTTAAACTAATACTCTCTTTATTCTCTACCACTGTATACAATATTAAACACACTAAACTACTCTTATAACTTTACAACTAATAGCTCTTTATAATTCAACACTCAATAATTAACTAACTCAACACGCTTTCTGCCTGTTACTTATACACAATCTCAAATTTATCACGAATACTCCGGAAGAAGCGAGGCCACTCTATATGATTCTCGACCAGGGCATCGAGATAATTCCACAGTTCCTGAATCTTCGGGGCCGGCGATGACTCATACATAGACGCGCTATAGGGTAGCACAAAAATATTCGGATAGTTGCTAGCCGTGACAATATATATAAAATGCCCATAGTATAAATTAGTACAAACTTACCTTGCTTTTTGAATATTCATTATTTTTGACGACGAAATATTACAACAGCACATGCCAGAACATGACACGCCGCCATTCGGAAGACAAATAAGTTTCACGCCACCTTGCTGCAAATATTGTAACTATATTAGAGAACGGAAGTTTTGCACAAGTGGTCAATTTATTTTTTAAATTTATTTAACAAAATAAGACAGATGGTCATCTTGCCCCAGTCTCCCATACTACGTAAAATTTCAAGTCAAATTGATGCATCATACTCTTTCGTGAAATAGTGCAAATTAAAATCATGCTTTTGGGCAATTTGGATAGGACCAGAGAAAATGGTTGAAGATGGATAAACCGATTTTGCACATTCCTATCTTAACTTCTAAAGAGCTATCGCATTAACTACAGACGATACCATTTTGGTACTTCCTAAGATGATACCATGCTATAGCTGTTTAAAATTTAAGATGAAAATGTGCAGATATTTTTTTCATCTTCCCATTCGTTTTCTTTCTATACCTATTTAAAGTATACTAATAACTTTACGCATTAGGCTTAGACTTTTATGCAGCATTTCATTTAAAATACCTACATATATATTTATTTAATAGTTTAAAAGTTTGATTATTCTTAATTTTCAATGTCATCCATAATAGTGTTTTTTTTTATATCACCTGGAAGGAGATTGTTCTTCTCTTTAATAAAGCCGTTATAAACAATTGCTTCAAGCTCAGCTGCAGCAAAATTATGGCTATCATTGAGTGATGAAAAGAATTCAATTCTTAGACTTTGACAAAACAGTATAATAATCGATTTCATTCCGTAACAAAAAAAAATTCTTTTAGATGGATTGAATCTCAAGAGGTCTAACAAAAAATAGTGACATGCACTAACTAACCCAAGTTAATTGCTTACCTCATTTGTATAAACCTATTCTTTCTGTATTTCGATGTCGATATCCGCGTAACAACTACTTTTTCATCCAAGACACTAGACATATTTTCGTTGTTATTGGTAGATCCCGATAGTGCACTATGGCATAATATGTCATGCCATAGCACGGTATAAATAAATATATTGTTTGTACTCTGGCTAGAGAATACCGAACATCCCAACTTAATATCCTTTGGGATAATTCACGCTTTCGTTTGTTATAGCAACTGAATGGACATCAAATTCTATAGACTATAAGTTAGTGGACTATTTTAACAACAAAAGGACGAAACGATTCTTTTTCCATTTTGCTTTCAAAATGATTTTATTTCGACACGCTAAGGAGTGTCAAAGAGCGCCTCTTTTCGATACTACTTTTGTTGACGAGTCGCTATGATATTAACAAATTTGTTCAATGTGAAGGCCCACTAGCAGAAGTTGCGACACCGCTTTAAATGGGATTTCTACTCTTATAAAAATCAATGGATTTCTACTAATTAAGACGTCAATAATGACAAGATGGCCGCGCAACTGCCGATCGGGACTAGTAAATGATTTTCATTAAAAAACATGCAAAATAGGAAAAATAGCCTAAAATACACGTTTTAAAAGACATTTAGCGCACTCGCAAGCGGGTGGTTTCCTAATTTCGTGCTCGTGCGAAAAATGATCTGATTTTTGCAAATAATTAATCCGCAGTTCAAAGGACTGACATTGAAGGCTACTACAAGTCGTTTATTTTTTTATTATCTTGAATTTGAGGTAAATTTGACAGAATCTGCTAATTGGTTAAACAATGTCTGCGTGTCCGCGAATTACAATGCACGAAAAGTTGGCATTTACTTACTATTGAATATGTTCAATAAAAGTTCATGAATGACATTTTAAAATGCGCATAGACTAGACGTACTTCATTAAAAAATATCGGTTTTAAATTTGATTTTAATGATAACGAAAGGCAAGCTAACGAAAGCAGCCTTGAAGAAACACTAAACTACACAGTATATTCCGGGAATCAGATTTTGTTTCATAATTGGGTAATGACGTCGAGTCATTGTTGACAGTTTATATTGGTAATTTACTAAATATTATAATGTTCTGGTCTAAAGGCCGAATTCTGTTTGGTAAAAGGAAAAGGATTTATGACAGGTATTTGGTTCTAATACATCGAATTAATTCAAACTTATTTGATTATTATTATTTTTTAAAATTAACCTTAGTTAGTTTTATTATGTTTGTGTTGGTTAGAAATTAACGGGCATTAGCATGTAATATTTAATCGTAGTATTCCTTCACCCACACTTTCGATGTGATAATTTGCGATCAAGGCTCATGTAAACTTTGTATTATAGTTATTCATTTATGCGCGACAATTTTATTTATCCAATTTTATTCATCAAATTTCATAGAAATCTATTTAAATTTTCTTATTGCATTTCCCAATCATGTTTTAACAATCCAGGTCGCAAATTCGCAGCGTTTTTCTTTTTATTGGACTGTTAATAAAATAGAAAAGTATAATTGGAATATTTTATGTTGGACCGGGCGTTAAAGTGCACTTTTGCGAAAAGTAGCACTTGAAGGCCCGAGGGCTACTTTAAGCCTGCGGACGTTAAAATATGCACAAGTAAGGTAAAAACTATTCTAACTTAATTAAAGATACAGTTGGAGCAATAATTATTAATAATACTGATAGGTGGGTGTGTTTTATCTGGCAAAATTCGGCGATTTTCAGTCCGCTGTAACTGAGTTTCAGTTGTGCTATCATGCTCTGAAGATGTGGAAGCATCGGTACTTGCACCCCGATGACGAGAGGGTGTAGAAGCCTGGCTACTTATACCCCAATGACGTGAAGATGTGGAAGCTTCACTACTTGCATCCGATAATATATATTTTTTGCAATCTTTTCTCTGGAAATTTTGGTGTTGTCGATAATATATCCTTCAGCTGCCTTCGCTGGCTTCCATCCAGCATGAAGTTTTATATTTGTGATACTTCTTCTGCTTCGGCAAGAAGGATGGCAGATGCGCGGCGAAAGCAGTGACCGGTAAATTGTTCCACATCAGGTAATTGGCAATTTTTCGAGGCATTTCTTCAAATGTGTCTTTCTTGCAACTTGCGTAGGGCACTTATCATTCTTGTGAAACACAAAAATCGTTTATGTTCAGTTGTTGGTTTGGTCCTAAAGTTCGCCCAGCCGTTGTTGACCCTCGAAACGCATGCAATTGCAACAACAACGGCTGGGCGAACTATAGAACCAAATATTTTCTTGTCCAATCAAACTGGGCAAAGATTATTTTTCATCTACTACCATGACGTACGATCTACCTCCGTTTTGGATGTTTTTATGGATACCAATAGAGAATCCTAGAGGTCCTGGATATCATTACCCTCGAATTTACAAAGTTCCTCACGTCTGGCGGCATCACATATTCTAAATATCAAGGAAATATTTATCACCAAAAACATTTCGTGAGGAGTATTCATTAGAAATGTGAGTCAAGTTTCGATTAGCGGTCATCCGTTAGGAAAAAATAATTTCTTTTTTTGGCATTAGAGTACCTCTCTCAACGCAGAACAATCAACATTTTTCGCCGCAAATACATCATTCTCATTTTCAAAAAAAAATAAAAATAAGTTTAGAAGAGCGGAAATCCATTATAAAAAATTCTTGGCTTAGAGTAACTCTCCACCTTTCTAACCCTAATTAACCAGAGTACGCTACGCGCGCTTGTCTCTTCACTATCCCAGACTAACACAAACCAACCACAGCTAATTCAAACTAATGAAAACAAAGCAACACTAACCCAAACTAACCAGAACGCATCCAGACCAACCAAAATTAACCAAGACTAACCCTTATTAACTAGAGCACAAAGACAAGCGCACTACGTGCGCTTGTCTCTTCATTACCCCAAACTAATCCAAACCAACCGCAGCTAATCTAAACTAACCAACACTAACCCAAACTAACCAAAACGAACCTACTACCAGACTAACCAAAACTAACCCTAATTAAGCAGAGTAAAAAGGCAAGCGCGCCCGCTAAGTATAAATATTCGAAAGTACGCCTAACTTTAATAATGCAAACAAGCGCATTGAGACAAGCGCGCTACACACTTGACCAAGCTCACATAACCCAGAACCAGAATCAACCCAAACTAACAAAACACAAATTTATTAAAACATATGTCAATTTAAAGATTTTCAATAAACAGAATTTCCGCGAAAAACATTGTACATGTTTAAAGAGCAAATTACTAGCCAAATAGAATGATCTAATTTTCATCTCCATACAAGATTTCCGATATTCTAAACTACAAAAAAAAAATTGAGCGAGTCTGCTAGTACTCGAGACACTGAGGTGTAAACATATCCTACAGTGTGGAAAAAAAGTATGGACTACCCCTAATAATTAGGTTGTTTTTAGGTTTTATGAGAAACGCTCAGACACGTCAATTTAGTTTTTCAGTTTCCTACATTCTGACAAAATTCATTTGTTTTTTTATTGACATCTGTCAAAAATATGACGTCATCGACTTTTTTTTTAAATGACAATACATGACATGTGATACATCATTCGAAATGTCTTTTCTCACTCAGTATGTTCCTAGATTTTTGGCCGATTCTGTTACGCCGTTTCAAAATGGCGACCGTTCAATAGTAAAAATTATCTTAAGTTAACTCCCAGTAAAAGGAAAACTCTTTTTTATTTCGTTAGAAAAAGACGCAAACTATTGAGCATAGTTTTATTGATACTTACACTAAAACAGCGAGCAGTATTGAATAAAACAAAACAAGAACATAACAAAAAAAAAACAATCATAATTTCTAGAAATAATTATAAAATAAAAAAGATCTGCTAACCATTATCATTTCTATGCGGCACTTTAGATCATCAATATTTCTTGGTCTATTTAAAAAAAACCTTAGATTTCATATAATCTCACGAAAAAAAGTCCAAAGGGGTCATATCAGGTGACCTGGTGGCCATTCAACGTGACCCCGTCGTCCAATCCATTTTCCTGGAAACATTAAATCGAGATATTTTCGAACTTCTCTTGCATAGTTTGTTGTGGCCAAATGTTTGGACTGGACAAATCGGGATTATTGTGGTCAGGATAAAGAGTGACTAAAGCTGGCAAAAGATCAAACTGCCGAGAATCTTACTAGACCACCAGTAAGATTTTTCTTCAAATAAAATTGGTCCTAACACTTTACCTTTCAATATGCCTGCCCATACATTAGGTTTCTCAGGTGATTTATTATGAGCTTCTTGAATCCGTCGTGGATTTTCTTTGGACCAATATCCTAAAATCTGAATATCTGAATATCTGAAAATAAAATATTGGCGGCAAAGTTTTCATCTTGATGACAAATTGATTGCATGATTTCGCAGAATTGCAGCCTTCGGTCGAAATCATCCTCATTTAATTCGTGTCCCAGGCAGACTTTGTAAGAGTGGTATTTTTCTTTGTGCCAAATTGTTTGCACAGATTTGTGACTTACTCCCATATCAAGTGCTATTTCCCGACTGGCACTATGCGGATTTTTTTCAACAGCCAATATGATGTCAAGCTGAATATTTTCATGTACCTTCGGCTTTCCACTTTTAGGTAAATTTTTAACACGGCCATGTTCCTCGTATTTTTTTAAAAATCTTGCAAACGGTGGATTGCGAAATCGGCGTTCGGTCTGGATGAATTTGATTAAAAAGTTCACGTACCTTGTTAGTAGATCTGCGACGATCTCCGTAACCAATCATCATAAGAGTTTCAATACGGTCTTTTTCACTGAGCGAAATTTTTTGTTTATAAAAAGAAAAAAATTTGAATACAAGGCAATGATAGTAAAAATTTACTAAGGTTAGCACATGATATATTCTTAGGACTTTCTTAGTGTGATTGATAATTGAATAATAGTTTTGTTACAAATAAGAGATTTCTTTTTACTGGAAGTTAACTTAGGATAATTTTTACTTTTGAACGGTCGCCATTTTGAAACGGCGTTACAGAATCACCCAAAAATCTAGGAACATAGTGAGTGAGAAAATACCTTTCAAATGATGTATCACATGTCATATATTGCCATTTAAAAAAAAAGTCGATGACGTCATATTTTTGACAGATGTCAATAAAAAAGCAAATTAATTCAGTCAGAATGTGGGTAACTGAAAAACTAAATTAATGTGTTCGAGCGTTTCTCATAAAACCTAAAGATAGCGTAATTATTAAGGGTAGTCCATACTTTTTTTCCACACTGTATATCGACATCATCGACATGAAAATCTCATGCCACCTTAGGCCGCGTGACGCCTGAATATAGGCAACCACTTATTTGGAATTGGTTGCCTATATTCTGGCGTTTTACACTAACGGTTACAGACAGCTTGCAAAACATATTCCCGTCACAGATACCGCCTGACGTGCGTTGTTTAAAGTTTACATTTGTAACATTTGCATTAGAGTATCTAATATTACACTTCACGCATAGCCCTCCGCTCACTTCGCTCGATACAGGGGCGCAACGAACAAAAACTAACCCAAGGCATGCTCAAAATCAAGAATTTTTTTTTTTGAAATATAACCTCAAGAAAATAAACATAGGATTAAAACTAACCGTACAAAATTTCATGATGATCGGTTGAGTAGTTTATGCGTGAAAGCGCAAGAAAGAAACAAACAAACACATTCGCATTTATAATACCCGGTCACATAGGCCTTTACTTTTCCGTCCCCACATTTGATTTCCGTCCCATTTGCCGAGATTTACCTTCATACCGCCGTGTGAGATGTTTACACACCAAAAATTCCATTAATTAGGGATTTGCGGATAAAACTAACAACTCCATTTTATTAAATAGGTTTTTCTGGACCGGCCTATAGCAAAAATATAATAAAAAAATTATCCAAATACATGTTTTAGTTAAATTATCATAAAAAAAATCTGGAAAACAAAACATTTACCAAGAAAAGAATAGTTATTTTCCTAACAAGTGCGGAAAGTGATATTTTTCTGCACGCGATTGTCGTTACCCGGTAAGTAGTCGAGTGCGGGAAAGGCACTTTACGCATGCGTTGGGAACATTATTTTTCCTACACATACAAATTTAAAAAGCATATTAAAAGGTCAAGCCAAAACGTGATACTGTCAAATAATGATGTTGACATTCAGAATAGTGCTTTATTATTATTAACTCGTAAATCGAAGTGATTAAAGGTGGATTTACACAGACAAATTAAATTTAGTTAAATTAAAGTAACGAATCTCAAGGCGAATTATTACTAATTATTATGAATACTAGTGTTAAAAACACAATGTGTTCCAATTCCCGGACTAGTGCGGGAAAGTGACAGTTTCAAAGCTGAAATGCGTGCGGTCGTAAAAAAAAATATTTTTGTGCTAGTATTCTTATGTAGAATCGTCCTATAGAACGCACGTCCTATAGCACACGACAAAAAATAGTCTTTATAAGTCTTTTCATACACTTTTCTGGGTTTGGTGAGCAAAAGGTCAGTCTTCGCCTTTTCAGAGGCTTCCAATATTTCTCTGGGGAGATCCATTTCATCGATTTCCATTGCAAAAGAAAAAAAAAGCGGTTTCTAATAACAATGACTGTATAGGTACTTGGTTCCTATGAGCAAAATCTATTCAGATATTTATGTTAAGCATTACTTG
This sequence comes from Pissodes strobi, assembly GCA_016904865.1. Lineage (NCBI taxonomy): Eukaryota > Metazoa > Arthropoda > Insecta > Coleoptera > Curculionidae > Pissodes > Pissodes strobi. The sequence goes on along the minus strand of MU189728.1, from coordinate 27,511 downwards.
ATTCAGAATGATATAAACAGCCTGACCACCATTGCTCATGTCAACTGGTGATTTTTCTGTTAGTTAGTTTTAGACCATAAGTGCATATATTTAATAACTTAGAATGTTTTTGGCCAAAAACATGGTCATCATTGTATATCTCGGTGATAAATAGCATTTAGCGCCCTCAGGCTCTAAAAACCCTCGTCTGGCGGCTCGTGTTTTTATTTCTACGCCGCGGGCACTAAACTCTTTTTTTATAACTTAGATATATAAATAGGTATTAGACTCTTATTGTCCATTACTTCAGTTCCCCGGTCCAAGGGTGTATAGTCAAATAGTCAATTTAACTAACCCTAGAAAATTGTCGTTTCGATGACAAATATGCCACCTTTTCCAAAAATTAATAGATGAGTATCTTAAAATGAATATTAATGTAAAAATATAATGTTTATACTTTATGTACTAGTGCGTAGAGTAATTTATTTTACGCGCTGCATTAAAAAGGTATATTCTACGTATCTTAGAGAGTGCGTAAAGTGAGTATTTTACGCACGGTAGAAGAAAATAGTTATTTATACAACAAGTCAGTAGCGTGCCGTATAGGGGGCCAGGGGGGGCGAATGCCCCCCCCCCCCCCCCCCCCGCCCTCGACCTAACCCGCCTCAGCCTCCTACTGCAAACTGCAAATGGCTCATCATTCGGCGTCCTCGAAATAGCTCGCCCCTCCCGCCCTTATACCCACGGCACGCTACTACAACAAGTGTGTAAAGTGACCCTTTTTTATGAATGACAATCCCGTGAGCAAAAAAGGGCAGTTTATACATGAGTAGCACACAAAATTTTGTCTACTACCGAAAAATGTATGAAAAATTAAATTATTAAATTATTTTATGCACTAATGCGTAAAATAAATTATTTTTCGCACTAGTGCGTAAAGGAATATTTTACCCACTACCCTAAATGTCAAAAGATATGTCAGATTTACTTTACGCACTAGGGCGTTTTCGCACTGCACATTAAAAAGGCCTATTTTATGAAGCTTAGAGAGTGCGTAAAGTGAGTATTTACGCACGGTAGTAGAAAAAAAGCTTGTTCTACATTTCGACAATTAAGGCAAATTTCATTAATGAATGAAGTTTAGTGGTGTGTGAGCTGTTAAGTTATTTTAAGTATTAGGTTACGTTTTTGTTAGAGTTTTTAAAATGCTGTTAATGCTATCATAACTATGAATTAGTTAACTTTTATATGTCCATTGTCATCTGAAGGTTTATAGCAAAGGTATCCAAGTAGTACTAAAATTAACTGAAAATTAATCATTTATCTTTAATTTTATGTTTATTTGATGAAGATTCCTTTGCTATAATATTTTAAGCGTTCCTGTGTTTTCTGTGATCAGAATAATAATAATTATTTATTATTCAATAGCAGCATTTACAGAACAATCATAATGCATGTTTTTATAAAATGTATACGCTATACCAAAACCAAGTAAAGTTAGTAAATTAACAAAATGTAAGTAAATTAAACTAGTCAAAATAACATAATAATTACCTATTTAATAGTATATAAATCTAATAATTGTGATCTGAATATGAATATTTCGAACTGTCAAATATTGCTAGTGCCGAGAGGCGGTTAACTCCGAAAAATCCATGAACAAATTTCTTAAAATCCGATAAAATCGCATAATATTTCTTTTTTTTTTCAAAAAATTTGCAAAGCCGGTAAAACCTTTAAAGATCCTATAAATAATCTTCTGAGATCTTGGTTTATTTTCAATTGTATATGAAGTTAATTTGTGTTTTCTGGCCTCTTATGGTTGCAAGTTGGATAAATTTGAATGTCACTTCACTGTCTTAACTGTACGTCGCGCTGCAAGCTGTGTAAAAAATATTTTTGTTACTTGGTTTGCAAGCTGTTCTTTAGGTAAGTACTCCGGTAAGTACTGTAAGCAGATAATTAGTATATATAAGTTTTATAAATAAGCAGTGAAGTCATAATCTTAAACACGGATTGTTTGTTATTCTTGTCTTTCTCAGTCTACTTGCTGGTGAATTTACCAGGAGGATAATTGCCTAAGAAACTGTTAGTTTCAACATTGGTCCAAGGTAATCATCCTACTGGAGCAGTTAGTTCAAGACATGGATATTATCATAATAAAACGATTATTTTATAAGTGGAATCAGCTGCGAAATTTGAGTTATTTTACCAATTGATTTAAAGTTTGAAATCACTGAAGAGGTAGATCGAAAGTGGTGGACGTAATATTTTTTTATCGAATCACTATTTTTCTCCTTTCTTACTCGAATTAAAATAGTTTTTCTATTTTCGTATCATAAAGAAGTTTTTTCGATACGCAAAGTAGTGTCGAAAAGAAGCTCTTTTCGACACTACTTTTGTTGACTGATTGCTATGATATTAACAAAATTGTTCAATGCCAAGGCTCACTAGCAAAAATTTCGACACCGTTTTGAATGGGATTCCTAATAATACAGACGTCAAAAGTGACAATATGGACGTACAACTTTTGATCGCGACTTGAATAAATTAGTTTTTCATTAAAAAACGTGCAAAATAGAAAAAATAGTATAAAATACACGTTTTAAAAGACATTTAGCACACTCGCACGTTAGGAAACTCCCCGCAAGCGGGTCGTTTCCTAATTTCGTGCTCGTGCGATAAAATATAGTATCTTAATATACTATTTTGACTCGAAAATTGAATATTTTCGCTTGTTTTATTTTGTGCAATATCTTATTTTAAGAGTTCAAATTCTTGAGTTGTAACGAATTGTGTTCCTGATTTTATGGAAACGTACCGGCTAGCTAATTTGAGTGCGGATTCCACTTATTTGTTAGTAATGTATTTTTTCTTCAAACGTCAGTAAATCCATCATTACTCGACTGTGTAGGCGGCAGTGAAGTTTCGTTTTTCCTCCGCCGGAGCTTTACTTTTCACTTTTCCGCCGGCGGAGGTAAAAGTGTTGTCATATCAACATAGATACAATACAGAGAAACATCAAAATAAGCGTCAACAACTCAAGAGTTATTAAACTAAAATTTGTATTTATCACTCAATTTGTGACTGCATTTCTAAAAATCACTAATTTAGGAACAAATTGGTTATTATTTGATCGAACTTACTCAATAACTGCTTATCAATACGGAACTAAAACGCAATCGAAGACGCAGTTTTAAAAAAATAATTATTGTTGACAGTGGCCACTGACAGCTTTATGTGACATTACTATATCAACAAACTGAGCCTATTCACCGACACCGCACCGGTCTAAGCCGCCTTGCGAACCCACTTATCTTTAATAATAATTATTATTACTATTAAAAAGAGACGTTTTGCATTAATTTGTCGACATTTGAAGAAAAAACAGCATATTTTATTTGGAGGAAAAGTAACTTTTCATGGCTTGCTCTCTATTACCAGCCTCACTCCGTTCGGCTGTTAAACACGAGCGCGCCATGAAAAGTATTACTTTTCCTCCATATAAAATAATATACTATTTTATGGGCGCCAGACATTCCTCAATTCTCATGAAAGATATTCTTAAAAACAAGTTTACAATAATTTATTTAAATAAATACAATAAAATGAATCAGTTAAAATAGCAACTTGGTTGAACAAATTTCTTTTAGAGTTTGAGAATTAAATCAAGTATTTAAATGTTAGAATTGACCAAAAAAAAACAGTTAAGAAATCAATAATTAAAATTAGTTATGAATTAAATATTCTAGTCTTTGCAACGATCTTCAGATTGGCAAATAGAATACTTAGCTTCGTCTAGACGTTCAACCCTGGTTGGGCACACGTCTCTTCACCTCATTCCTCTTCTCCAGATGCCTGTTGGTTATTAGTCCTTTATAGGTGAGGATAATACCAGAGGACCTAAAAAAAAAACCAACGTCTTATGCGGCTGGTTTGTCTAGGCTTGCCAGTACGGTATACTTGACTATCAATACGAGCTCTTAAGCCAATCTCCGTGAGAATATGCAAACAGAAAAATTGGTTTTTGACCAGAATGTTGGTTGACATCAAAAGAAGAAATGAAAAAAAAAATGAACAGTGATTTAAACAACCTCAGCAAAAAATTTCAAACTCTATCACTTAAGAATTAAATCTATGATCAAAAATACATGATTCGTAAATGAATCTGATACTCAAGTTTACTCAAAAAAATTATTAAATTTGACTTAAGCATACTTTTAATTAAGTGCAAAATAAATGGAAAGTCCACAAAAAGTTGATTGAATAGAAAAGTTGTAAAAATAAGCAAAATACTAGTAAAAAAATGATAGGAAGATATGATTACTTCAAAATTGCGAATTTGTAATTATGCAAATCCCTGCAAGTCAAATTTATGCATTAATGAAACCGTAAATGCAACAATTACAATATTAAACTGATCGACATTTCACACAATGTCAATCGTTCTCAAAAATCCCGCCCAGGTGAGCATTAAGTGCCACAAGAAAGGTAGACAAATTTAGTTAAAAGTTTGGCAAGGAGCTAGATTTACAAAGAGAAAATAAATTTACCGTCGACTTTCGGCAAAGAGAAAAAGTAAAAATCCAAGGTGAGCTCTCAAAAAAAAATTCAATATTATATTTCATAATTTAGAAATAAGAAAAGAGAACTTCACCTTAGACTCTAGAAAGTAGGATTTCCCAAATCCTCTGCCGGCAGCAAACTGAAGGTTTAATGGTTACCCATCCGTCTCTTCCCAAATTTGGCAAGGACCTGTGTCACTGGATGACTTTTAAAGCGGCGGATTAGCACCAAAAACTTGCTAAAAACGTAAAAAACCAACAGAAACTGGTAATAAAATAGTGTTAGTTAGAAATTCTCCATGCTAACTTCCAACTGCGAAGTTAAATATTTCTGTAAAAGTTAACAAAATCCACGATAAATACTGTTCTTAATACAAAAACACGAGCCAAAACTCAATGCAAGTAACTCGAGGAATAAATAAAATGTATTTTGACAGAAGCAGTGAGTCCGAAGACTACAGCTACGAATCGCCCTCGAGCTCCGATGTTGAAGCAATTGAAGAAGAATCTGATCCAAATCTTGATAAATAACCCTTCCTCAAGCCAATTTGATTTGAAACTTGTCTATTATTATGCGGTTTTTCACGAGGAGATTGGGTTTTGGGTCGTATAAATTTTTAAATCAGAACTAAAAAGACATATGTGATCAGACAAGAAAAATGAAGATATCCAAAAAGTGGACGAGAAATATGCATTCTATGGGCCGATGGCAAGGATCGCTTTTTACAAAATTCATAAACTTTTATATTATTAGCTGAATAAAACTTACAGGTTACATTAGTTTTTTGCCGTTTAATTCCTTCGTCCTAATAATCGATATGCATGATACGGTAAAAATATGTAAAACCTGGTAATCAAACTAGATTTATAAATACGTTCTGTTGCTTATATATTATATAGTACCCTACACAGAGAGTTTTTTTTTAAATTGCTCAATCAGCTTAAATTAGTAAGAAATCTCGTAATTTTGAAATATATTCGATTTAAAGTTATTAACACTAACGTTCATTGCCCGTTCTTTCAAATAGGCAGAGAACAAGATTATCTGCTAAAGCATATATTTTTAGTTTTTTAACTGTATCTATGCACTGAATCGACCTGTCGTTTATTATCTAGGACGATTGCTAAATATTGGCTCATAACACACAAGATATATATTGTTCAGTGTATTCATTCTATGATATAGATAAACTATTTACAACCACTTTTTAACAATTACTTGATAGCTTAGAGCATTGTTATAGCATAAAAACCTTTATTAAGAAAACGTAAAATCAAAGAAAGTGCTCTTGGATATTGTTAAATAAAGATATCTGCATTGGTTCTGTTTCGGTTAATTAATACGTGTGTGCCTTTGCTTAAGCTGATAACTGACGGTTTGAAATGGCCCAACTCATGATTATGAGACAAAACTGTATGTGGGCCATTTACTTTTAAAAACGCCGATGAATTTTCATATTTATTAGCTGCAACAAAAGAAAAATCGGCGAGCTTGTATGTTACAGTAAAGCCCGAAATGCGGGAAGTCCACGGTTTTGCTATATTATGAAAAACTGAAAACTACAGCTCTAATTGGGAAAGGTTGTGAATAAACCAATTGGAATACTACTTAAGTATGGTTTAGTTAGTATGTCACTGGAAATACTACATTTTTGAAATCTTCATTTTACTAGTGTAATGATGTTCATTTTGCATGGCATCATATTAATATCTATAGCTATTGTGTATGTATTTTATATTATCTGTTCTAAAAGCTTTTGCATGTTTATCTCTACACCATGTTGTTATATGCATTAATGTGATATGTCCTGGTATTTGTTATTCTCTAGACCTATTTACCATACCCATTGTTAAGATACGAATGTTAAGTTTGTATCTTGTACCATATTTCCATTTTAATTTTAATCATCCCACATGAAAAAATAATACAACTAATTTACTTTCACTCGTAAATATATAAATAACTGAACAAATGTTAATGGTAAAATGATATATAATTGTATTATTTATGCCACAAAATATATTTTATTTTACTTGTGATAACTTATCTAATTATTTAGGTAGGGATAATTAATTTCCGCTTGCCGCGAATGTTTTGGTATTTTTACTTGTATCTTATCGAACGATAGGAAGTTTATGGTTTGTGTGCTAATTAATTATTTTATTAGAAAGCATTAGCGGGGAACATACATTTTATGTATGTCACTAATTACGTTAAACAATACTTCTTGTGATGTTTGACTGAAAAATGGTTCCAATTGGATAATATTCTACATTATCAGATGAGTTTCGCATAACATTTCATATTTTCACCAGGCTATTATATACGGGGTTAGTCTTTGGCTGGTAAAAATTTAAATTATCTGCTAAAAACATGTCCATAATTGCGTTCGTTGTTTATAACTAGGGACTGTATGTTAAACTTGCTGGCAATTGAAAACCAAATTGCAACTTAAAAAAAAAAAAAATTATTTGCATTCGTTACAGAGCTATTTAACTTTACGTTACGTGAGTTAAATACTTGGATTTAATGATTTTTTTTTAAAACAATTTATAAACTATAAGTTGTCAACTACAAATTATGTGACTTAACTACGTAAGAATCAAAAAGTGATCTCGCTTTTTTGTGTTCTGAGAAAATGCTCTTTTACGCACACCCCCCAGGGTGGTGGGAGGGGGGTTGTGTGGGACTCACCACAAGCATATCCACTAAAAACTCAGCTGTGTTCCGACCTGTGCTTTGATCCCCTAGGAGTCTCTACTGCAGGTCGGAGGCCCTTCCGGGATTAGCTCCTATTAAGTCCCGGTCTTCCTATTGTAGATGCCTCGCTGTGATTACTAAGATCGCGCCTCGCGTGGTTTGTTGTGTCGTCTTTCTCTAGTTGAGATGTAGGTAGCAGGATTGGATGTTACTTCACTCCTGCTCTGTTCTTCTTAGCACTGGTCGTTTTTTGTGCGTTCACACAAATAGACTACTAGGTCTTTTGTGATTTGCCCATCTGCGTTTTCCTAGGTGGTCTGGATTCTAATCTACTGCTTGCCTCAGTTCTTCATCAGCATGATTCTCTGCTCTTTGGAATACGCGCTTAGCCTTTTCAACTATAAAGTCCTCTAGTGGTTGCCACTGTTGGTCTGCTTGCAATTTCATGCTGGTTTTCGCTGCGTATCCCTAGACTGTTGAACCGTGTGTCAGTTGGTGTCGAGCTATCGTTTTTATCATAGTGAGCATGATCTTCATAACCATTGCCCGCTTGGTTTTGTCTCTTGCCGCTTGGATTTGCCTTTTCCATGTCGAACCATGATCCAGGTGCACTCCAAGGTACTTGACTGCGGTGTTCCAAGGTACGTCGACTTTCTCCTCTAGAGGATTATGGCCTGCGTTTTGCGCTCATAACCTTGATCTTCCAGTTTATAAGCTCGTATGCTTATCCTCCGTGTATCGGTGTAGGAAAATTGTATCATTATAAAATTGTATCGTCAGCATACAATGAAATTTACGTCAAATGATAGTATATCATGTGTGAATATTCAGTACAGGGATGATCCAAATGCTGAGTATGAAGTCTCCTGTCCGTTAGGTAGCTCCTTATGATCTTGATGATGCCGTCAGATTAGCCTCCTACTATCATACAGCCCCTGATGCCATACTTCGTCGAAGGCCCTTTCTACGTCTAGAAAGATTTCTCCTGTCGCTTGGACGTTGTTAAAGCCTCTTGTTATATTTTCTACTACTTTTAGCACTCGTTGAATCTTCTCAGGATCACTTTCTCAGCCACCTTGCTCACAGCCGAGAGTCTCCTCTCCTGATGGGTCTGTAATTTTCTAAAATAGGTCTTATCCTTACCTGGTTTAGGTATTGCGATCACCTCAGCCTCTTTCTACCTGTCAGGAAAGTGGCCAAGTCACATCATCACGTTGATGATGTTAGCCGTGGCTATGATTCCTTTTTTGGGAAGCTTTTTAAGCACCAGCTTGCTGCTTATGTCAGCAGCTGGTGCTTTTCTGAGCTTCAGTCTCTTTATGATCTTTGGGTTAGTTTGATGTACCAATCTCACCTGGTGAGGTTGGTACATCACATCTAGGCTGAATGTGTCTTTGCTCGAGGCGCCTGACTCTTTCTTGGTCGTCTGCGTGTAGTTCTTCATCCTCATCAGGATGTTCGTTTAATCTGCCTCGGTTTTACATGGTTTCAGCGAATAATTCCGCGTTATCCACGTCCTCGTACACCAAGCCTCCTGCCCCGCTTAAAAACGACATAGGAGTCTTGGCATTAAGGAGTGTCCTATGCATCTGCCAGGCTGATTGATATTCGATGTTCTATCTATCTATATATCGGTTTTAGAACATCTTACGACATTGTCCGATGCCTAACTTCCACGTCCTCCTGTCATTCCATTGGTCTTCTGTTAAATCCCTGGCACTGATTGCTCTTGTTATGCCCCCTTTCCATGTCTTCTTAGGTCTTCCACGCTTCCTGCGATTTTGAGGTACCCACTGCATAACTTTTTTGGGGAGTCTTGTATCATCCATTCTCTGAACATGGCCGTACCATATCAGTTGTTTCCTTTCAATATCGGTTGTTAAAGATCCGTCTATACCTACTCGTTGTCTAACTTCTTCGTTTCGAACCCTCTCTCTTCGAGACATTCGTAAACTCCGTCTAAAAGCGTCCATTTCTACTGCTTCAAGTTTTCTTCGGTTGGCCTCTGTTCTGCGCCGTAGAGCAGACTACTTTTTATCAGGGTCTCATTGATATTGAGTTTCCGTTTCTTGCCTATTTCAGTACTCCAAAATACACCATTCAGACAGCCAATTGTCCTCCTAGCTTGTGTTACTCGCTTTTTAATCTCCTTGTCATCTTTACCCGTTGTGTCAAATATAACTCCCAAATAGGTATATTCATTGCAGGATTTTACTTCGTCGTTGTCCAGTTGCATGTTGGATAATTCTGCATCAATTGGTAAGTATTTTGTTTTTTGTGTATTTATTTCCAAACCCCATCGTTTATATTCCTCCTGTAGTTTTCTCGTCATATACTCCAGATCGTCTTTATTATTAGCTAGGATAACCTGATCGTCTGCGAACTGCAGAGTATATAAACATACATCTCCCAGGTCAACACCCATTCCATTGCATTTTCTTTTCCACTGTCTCAAGGCCTTTGCCACATGGATCTTGAACAGTGTGGGTGAGACACAGCAGCCTTGTCGTAAACCTTTATTGGTCAAAAAATTTTCAGATAATCTATTGCCTATTTTGATTTGTGATGTCGATTCTTCGTACAGGTTTTTTAGGGCTCTAATTAGGGTGTGGTTAATGTTGGTTTCCTGTAACACTTTAAATAGTCTGTTAACGGGGACGGTATCATATGCTTTGTGTAGGTCAATAAACATGAGGTGTGTCTCTTGATTAGTTCCACCTTTTTTCTCTATTAGTTGTTTCAAACAGAAAATGTTATCCGTGCAGGTTCTTCCAGCGCGAAATCCGGACTGTTCCTCCTCTTCGTGTTCTTGGTATTCTTTCTCTATTAAATCTCGGAGAATTCGTCCGTATAATCGACTTAGGGTACTGGCTACCGATATACCTCTGTAGTTGGAGCAGTCTAGTTTGTTTCCCTTTTTGTGTATTGATGATATGTAGGCAATTTTCCATTCTTTTGGTATTGCGGCACCGTTTAAAAATTTATTTAGGCACCAGGTTAGTGTTTTAAAGAGTTTTTCTGAGCCACACTTTATTAACTCGCCTGGAATATCCTCCGGTCCCGGAGCTCGATTATTTTTAAGTTCTGCTACCGCTTTTTTTCTCATTTTGACACATTGATGTTAATTGTTTCTCCCTCGATATTTATTTCTGTGGGTGAATGTGTAACGTATTCATCCCTACTTTCCGTAAAGAGTGTTTCATAATAACCTTTCCATTTGTCCATTGGTATTAGCTGTAACCTGGTGGTCTGTTTTCCTGGAGCTTTTACTCTGTTGATGAATTTCCATGACTCAGTGCATTTTTTTCCTCCCAAATACGTGTTAATTTCTTGACATTTCTTGTCCCATATTTCTCGTTTTGCAGTTCTTATTCTGTGTCTTGTTGTTCTTTTTATTTCTAAATATGTCTCGCGATCTTGTTGTTCTTTACTACTTAACCACTTTTTGTAGGCATACTTCTTTCCTTTGACTAAGTCATATATTTCTTCACTCCACCATATATTTTTACTCTGGGCCTGACATTTTATTCCAAGGGCTTCTTCCGCTACACTCAGAATGCTGTTCAGTATATTTGTGTATATGTCTTCAACAGTTTTGTTTTGTGATAGATTTGTTAGTTTTTCGTCCAGTCGTTTTTGGTATAATTGTCTTGTACTTTCGATAGTTAAACTTTCCAAGTTATACCTTTTATATTCAATGATTTCGGTGTGAGCAGAGTTTGTGTTGGTTTGTTCTGTTATTCTGTGTCTAAATGGAAATATTATTTTGGCTCTTACTATGTAATGATCCGAACCGCATGTTATTCCTCTATACGACCTTACGTCATTAATTTGAAGGGTCGTACTTTGTCTTACTATAACGTAATCTATTATTGACTTTAGATTCCTTGTTGGTTGAGTCCATGTATATGTGTGTATGTCTTTGTGTTTGTAAAAGTTCTCTTGCATTTCCAATTTTTGTGATTTCTTCATTAACTTTTTCAAAAAATTCATCGTTTTTAGCATACGGTTCGTCATCAGAGTTTACATATATTCCAAGAATGGTGACTGGTTTTTGATTTATATCGAGATATTGACTCTGATCATATTTTCATTTATAGTCTCAAAATCTGTGATCTTATTTTTGTGTTTTTTGTGTATTAAAACAGACACCCCTCTTTTTGCTCTTTCATGTTTAGGCACTCCACTAAATATGTGTACGTAGTTGTTATTTATTTCTGTGCCATTCCCTTTCCTTTTTGTCTCAGTTAGGGTAACAATATCCATATTTAGGGTACTTATTTCTTGAGTAATTTCCTCTATCTTTCCGCTAAGACCTTGTACGTTCCAGGTGTCCATGTTCATTGTCCATTTTCGTAGCTTTTTTCGTTTTCCAGTAGTTCCGTCCGAGGTTCCGAGGCAACCGTTAGGCTTTTTAGTAAATGAAGATTTTTCTAAGGGACATGGAACTAACCTGACGCCAAAACCCCCAACCTGGAGGCCCAGTTGATTTTTTATTTAAGGTTTTCTTCCTTTAGACTGGTTGTCTTTCAGGACTTCGAAGACCAATCTTCCCCTCGAGGTTCTTCCGCCTTCCAGGTATCTTCTTTCCACCGTTGACCTCTTCACCTGTACCCCAGGCGGGGGCCCTCACAGGGTGCTATCATCCAGATGAACCCTGGTTTTTTAACGAGGTTGTTACTCCTCCCCCTCCTCTCTTCCCCATCGTTGATGGGGCCCCAGGCTTGGGACTGGTATAGCGGAGTTTATTCGATGTTCAGCTCTCTAAATCTCCTTAGCCAAGATTCGTCTCTGTGCGCATTGATTCAGGTCTTTAACATGTCGCTATGTTGGTTAAGTGTCACTCTGTCATTTTCTCTGTCGGTTCTTGCATATATGCGCCTTAATCTCCTGTTTGCTCGAATCATGTTTTTGATCTCATCATCATGTCTTCGGCTGTTGAAGAGGTCCTCTAAAGCAGTACTATTATTAAAATCCTGGATAATGTTATTCTCCAGGTTTCCTATGTCTAATTCTAGCTGCTGCTGCGCATTATTTATACGTCTTATTTCGATGGTCTCTTTGAGGTTATTCTGGTATCTAAGCTATCAAGCTAATGTTACAAAGATAGGGTGTTCCAAATTAGATAACTCCTCCCTCCTCAAGTTCCCAAAATAGAGGTAACTGAGTTTCCGCTTCCTTGGGCTGCTGGTTTATTGATTAGGTTCCGATTTATTTAACGTGATCTTTGTATTTCTTAAGTATTTTCAAAGTGACAGTGATTAGTCCTGTTAAGATAAATATGATGATAGTCCAGAATGTGATTGTCCACATCTCTATTGAGAATTTATAACACTACAGTTTACTCCAAAAAAGTTTAATGAAGTTCATGAGTCATGTCAATCTGCATTATGTTTCTTACCAATGAGTATTCTTAACAATGAGTATTTTTCATTTTTCGTTTTGACTAGGACTTCTTGTTCTTTATGCATTCGTCACAAGGCGTGAATATGTTACTTTAATGGTCCTTGGTATCTTTATGTTGTCAGTATCCAAGCTGCAGCGGCATATAACATGCACTGGAACGCACATGGCATCATAGCATTCGCATATGGCTTCTCAGTTTCTATTGTTGATCGCAGCCGTTATTAGTCCACGTGTCTAATCCAGGAACATTTTTGCTTTGCAACAATTTTTTGGTCGATCCGTCGCGTCGTTGATCTAGATATTCGATAGGTTGTTTGGAAATTTTGCGAGGACCATACATTTAGTCATTTTGATATTCATTGTGAGGCATCTTTACATTATAATAGTTTTAATTAATCTAAACCGAGTAACCCGACTAAGACTAATACATTTTTACGAGAGAACTGAATAAAAACCATTCCGTTTCAATTTACCCATGGCTTCTAAAATTGGCCTTAAACCTCCTAAACTTTGGCTTGTTTACTGATAGTAAATGGATAGTCCGTTCAATTTTATCCTGTTCTCTGATGTTAATTTTATACTTATTAATAAAGCATTTTGACATTAAAGGTGTTAGTTTAGATTAGTATGCCTGTGTCATCTGGGTTAGTTTGCATGCCGGATTGCTCAACAAACTGCCGTCCATCGGACTGCCAGCGTCTGTCTGCAGCTGGCTTGCCAGTTCCCTTAAGAACCGACCTGTGCACGGTGCAGTTGATGGACATATCACCATTATTGCAGGAGTGCCTCAGGGCGCAATACTTTCACCAACAGTGTTCCTCATCTAAATCAATGACCTACTGACTAACTGAAACCAATAATCCTGCTTACAGTTTTGCAGATGACAGTACACTTTTCTCCCAATTTAGATCAGAAAAACCTTTACCAGCGGCTGAGACTTATCACCGCAGACAGGAGCAGATTACAACAATTAATCAAGATCTGGAGAAAGTTCGAACGTGGAGCGACAGGAATTTGGTCCAGTTTAATGCAGCAAAAACCCAAGCACCCACGTTTACCAAGAAAGCCAATACGGCGAGCCCTGATATCATAATGGCAGGATCGACCATTCCTTCATCCTCGTCAATTGGACAACTGGGTGTCTCGGGCAACAGCAATATGTCCTGGCATGACCACGTTGCTAACATCACAAAATCAGCCTCGCAGAAGCTTGGTGTGCTATTTCGCAACAAATAACTGTATACACCGCAGCAGCTGCTGTTGCTCTACAAAGCGCAAACAAGACCGTGCTTAGAATATTACTCACACATCTGGGGTGCCGCACCTAAGCACACCCTAAAGCTGCTGGATTCTATTCAGAAGAGAGCTGTGCGTCTCTTCGGCGACCCGGAGTTGACCCGGGATCTGGATAGTATGGAACACCGCAGATGTCCCCAGGATTTGGCCCGCATCATCCCGCCCCCAGCAACGCCAGTCGCGACAGACGGAAAGAGGGCACCCGTTCGTTGTACACCTGGAAACACCTAGAACGTCGCTTTACAAGGACTCCTTGGTCTGGCGCACTGATTACTGCGGAACTCAGTCCCAGGTCATCTGTTTCCCCCTAATTACAACCTGCAACTATTCAAGAACCGTGTTAATCAACCGCTCGTCGAGTGCCATAGAATCTCCCTTTAGTGTGTGTGTGTCACTGCTATAAAAAAACACACAACAAATTAGCATATCCTTCAATTTAATAATAATTCGTCGAAATAGTGCCATTTGGCGCTGTGCTAAAATGCTACTCCCTGTCAAAAATAAGCAATGTCATTTCGGGCTTAGTTAAATATTACGAAAGATATAGAGGCAGTGACCACATTTTTAGGTATCCCGGCAGCATCAGCCTGCTCAGTTTCACTTGGTAGAAAATTATAAAATAATATACTCTTTTTTTAGATATTTGGACGAAAATAAATTAATAAGTAGACGTTCTACATAAAATGATCGTTAATTGTAAATGTAAATAAATTCTTTGAAAGTATTTATAGCAAATATAACTAAAATATATACAGTGTTGTCCATTGACCTTGTTTTCAGGTCATGGCGAACAGCATAAATAATCTAATAAAATAAAGGAAATAGAAAAGAAATATATTTTTCCCATAGAACTATCAAAGATACTTTAAAGGCTTTAAATTCTTTGAACATTCTAAAGAATGTAAACTCCGAAACCGTACTTTTTTGTTTGAGGCTTAAATTTATTATAACATCAAACTCTCTATTCAAACTTTTACTCTGAAGTCAGAACAAAGTGTGAAATTCTTTGAAGTTTATATCCTTCATGAATTTCTATTTGTATGATTATAATTTTACACTATTCCAGTGATTCCCAAAGTGTGAGTTGCTACCCCTTTTGCTTTTGCTCCAACGAACAGAGACTAAATTGGGCGCAGTTAGAAATTCATCCGACTGCAATGAGAAGTACGTGCTTGTTCAGTAATTTAATCAAGAGAGAGTTATGGTTTTTAATTTGGTCATGTCAGCAGGTGTTGGTAAAATTAGATTTTCAGGACTCTGAACAGTTTTACTGTCTCTTGCTATACAAAATTGAAATATTCGCTATTCTGATTAATCATTGAAAGTGGATACTTTAGGTTGACTTGCTTCTTTTTCGTTTAGATGTTTTAATTTTTTTTTAATAATTTCACATGCATGCAGGTTTTTAAAGGAGGAGTTCAGTTTTGAATTGTGAATTCTGACTCTTAAATCTGAATTTAGAGTTCATAATTTTAAAGTCGAAATTCAGACTTTGGCTGAAGTCATCATTTGAATTTTGACTTCGAATCTTGAGCATGAAATCCCAGCTTACAGTGCGAATTCGAAGTTAAACACTATTCAGGTATTTCAGTATTATTTCAAAGAGATATCCGAAGACGGTTTTTTCTTTTGAATCTGTCTTATTTCAATGCAGTTCTGCGCTAAAAAATATATTAGAAAAAAAGGTAATTCTATAATTAAGATATTCGATGCAGAAACAGTCATTAGTTTTTCGAAGCTCTCAAACATATATTGAACATTCCTTAGAATTCAGTATATCGAGAATGAAAGTGTCGTACCTTAAGAGGTGGAAGATAACACTGATCTTTAATAAACTTATCCATCGTTAATTCTGTGGATGTAGTTGTCGCTAAAATAATTCGGAAATGCAACTCACCCGTCCCAACATATATAAAACTGCTTTTAAGTCTTTCAGAATCTCAGGTTTTAGTTGTAGTTACTGCTGAAATTCAGCGAAGACCCGGCCTGGCGAATAAAACACCTTTGCATGGACTCTCTCGAATGCGTCAGGATTATAAGTCAACAGATGTTGGCAATATCTTTATCTATAGTATTAAAAAAATTTACTAATATGTAGTTTGATTAAAGAGCCATAGGAAATGACATTAGCTAAAAACAGTTGGCTTTTAAAAGTGTTTTTGGTGTTATTAATTGTTTCCGAATCTGTTTTTAATATATACAATTTTTAGCGAAGCATCAATAGCCAGCGCAAGAGCGTCGGTAATGATCTACGATGACGTCAACAAGAAGTGGGTGCCATCAGGGACCTCTTCTGGACTTTCGAAGGTACACATCTATCAACACCAGATTCACCAAACGTTTAGGGTTGTGGGTAGAAAACTTCAAGATCATGAGGTAACTGTATTTAGAATTTATTTATATAAAGATTAATCAAATATTTTATATAAATATTAAATATTACATAAATATTTAAATTATCTAGTAAGATCTGCTTATGTAGCCATAAATATTGGCGTATCTTTTCTGGATAGGTTTCATTTTAAAAGGTGCTAAAAATGTTAATAGTAAAAAGTTTTCTTTTTTTTGTGTTGTGTGTGTTTTGCCTATATGAATAAATTTCAAATGATTTTTGCCAC
>MU189728.1:334-10546 GCA_016904865.1 Pissodes strobi | reverse complement strand
TTAATTTTAGATCTGACGTACATCAGTTAAATGCGATTTATTGCAATTTATTACCGCAGAATATTGAATAAATATTCAATACTGTAAATCTATAGGATCATTAAACTTGCAGTCCGTTCGATATACTAAGTGTTCCTTTTGTGCGATTTTACTCCGAATATTTGTTTTTGGTTGTAATTCAATTTTCTAGCACTGCAATAGTGTTTAGAATATTAGTGGCTACGATTTGAGTGAGATCTATTTGGCTGGCATATAAAAATCTCTATATGTAAGTTTTTGGATTTGTTTTTTCTCTTGTGCGTAGATTAAGGCTTTTAACATTGTAACATTGTATAGTTGGTGACGGTACTTTATTAGATGTCAATGATTTTCATATATAGTTATGATTTTAGGTAGTAATCAATTGTGCTATATTGAAAGGATTAAAATATAATCAAGCAACAGCGACTTTTCACCAATGGAGGGACAATAAGCAGGTGTATGGTCTAAATTTTAGCTCCAAAGAAGATGCAGACTGTTTCGCTAGAGCTATGTTCCACTCTTTGGAAGTAAGTATTGATTTTTTAAATTATAGATATAGCTTCATTTATTGATACTCTAGACATGGTTTAATCCCATTTGTATAATATGGCAATATTGGAGCAGCAGAGCGAATGTAAAATACTAAACACTAACAGCTATCTTACATACTAACTTGTGATAGCGATCAGTACAGTTTGTATTAAATACACCAGTTGTTCATGTGGTAAGTGATGCGATACCACGGGCACTTAAAAACACAACCGTGTCTAGTGTTAATACCAACAGATGTGTTGAAATTACGTAGTGATATTAATTGAAACGATTCTATATCCGATCCGAAATTGAGTATACGACAGCGTTTAGTATGGCTCAAGTCAAACATACGTTCCAAATTACTGAACACATTCCAATATTTGGATATGATAAGGACGGAAGAAGATAATTAATCACTATTGCAAAGCAGAAAACCAAGTTCTCTATGGATTTAAAACCTGAATAAAGATTTAATAAAAAAGTGAAATCTACCCAGGCCGACGCCTTCTATGAGGCGCTCACAATTAGCGGCAATACCGGGGCTTGGAAGATTGACAGAGTCCTTGTCTCAATTTAAATTGAGTCATTTTTAGCAGATTACTCAGATAGACTTTGACATATAATAATAGTGCATCGTTTTGGTCTGCACATCAATCTATACATGTTTAAATCCTCCGCGAATACAATATGTTCTGGGATTAGTGAATGCCTTCACTAATCTCACTGCTGAATAATAGCGGGAGCCCTGGAGCACTGCAGAGGGCTTATTGGAGAGAAAGTTATTTTTTCGCATCCAATGACTTCTTATGATGAGAAATCTCTCAAGTCAACATAATCACACTGAGTGTGAATCCTATTATGTGTAATATGCATTTGCATTATTATGTAAATTACAACATACAGTTAATGCACTACACTGTCGCGTCGAAGGCTTTAGAGAAGTCATTATATACGCCATCCATATACAGGTCATTCTGAGAATAATTAATCAAATAGTGTTGGTATGGAAGCAGATAGAAATCAGTTGACCTGTCTGAAAATAAATTATATGTTGAATATCTACTATATCACTCGACTAACGAATTGGAGCAACATACCTAATTGCTTCAGCTCAAATAATTAGGTAATATCAAAGAAAGTTATTTTCCTTGGTAATATTTCATATTGCAAAGACATATTGATTACTTTAAATAGGGGAGTTGCAATAGAATGTATGTAGATTTGAAAATGTATGTTGGTGATCCATGCGGACCGCAAAAAATGCTAGATGATATGGATATTAACTGTACAAAAACTTACTAGCGAATATATTCATTCCGAACTACAGTCCTAAAATCAGGATTGTCATTTACACTATTTGAACCGAAATATACGTACTTTGCAAAAGTATTCGTAGCTTACTCACAAGAGTTACATGAGTAACACAAAAGGTATAGTCGTGTCCAATAAAGCCTTTGTTGTAAATCAGCCTTGTTGGAATATGTCACTAGAAGTTTCACCCGTATTGAGTACTAGTAATCAAAATGATAATAGAAAACAGCTAGTACACCACTTTTTTGAATTATGGAAACTGATAGGCACAATGGATGTACAATATTTTGTTGAACACGGCTGTACATGTGCTCGCGAAAGTTATAACATCTTCTTAAGTTGGGTCACCACGAAATTCTTCCATTTTCCGAATTCATAATTTTATATAATTATTTTAAATCAAAAATTCTTAAAATGTAATAATAGATATGCTCTCACTGATATTTTCAGTTTTCGATTATGATTCTAATGTAACCGACAAACAATATTCATTATCGGATTATATCGAAGCTCTAAAGCTAATATCTCTGCAGAAGACATTTGAAATATTTTTACCTCCTTTCATAGTTCGTTAATTCTAGCAAGTCCATCGATCATATAAAATAGAAAATTTAAGACCTATTTCGTTATGTTCTTTATCTTTTGGCATATTTTAAAAATAATTCGTTTAACAACTGTTCTCCATTAATTTAATTGTTTTACAAGATTTGTGATTCACTAATGAACTGTTTTCTCATTTTAACCTTTAAAATGTTAGTGGTTTTAGTTGTTTAATATCGCTAACTGTATAACTTAGCTGTAAGTAGTTTGTGGCAGCGTGGGTTAGGGGAAATTGGGGTAATTCCGACATCTTAAGAAAAATTTGTCACATTAGATTTAACTGAAATTTGGTACCTACACCTTAGGGAAATTAATACTCAAAATACTGAATCGTGATTCATTATTTTAATGCTCTAAATACTAATGAATTAGTGACTGCTTGTTTTTGAGATGGATGGTATTGATAATTTTGTATTTAGTTATCTATTGGTATGCGTGTCCATTTTACCAGTTGGGAATAGCGCATTGCGAACTTAACATTTTAGTGTGGCTAATTCAGATCGTTCATAAAAATTTAATATTTTTTAAATCATGAGGACAAAAGTGTTATTGATATATTATCTGAAATTAGGTTTAGTGTGTTAGCGGCAGATGCATTTTGATTGAAAGGTTTACTAAATTAAGTAACGCAGAAAATTCATAGCAACTAAATGGTCAGGCGTAATTCCAAAAAACTTATGATAAATTTCGGTCTGAGCTGAGCGAAAAAGCGACAACCACTACATTAAATGAACTAAATGTAATGTTAAGAGGAAACACCTTAACACCGCCTGCCAACACATCAATCTAATAATGAATTACATAAAAAAACAGCAATTGCTCATACATAATTCATTTTAACAAGTTCATTAACATCATCCATTATACAAATTCTTATATGCCATGATTATCTATAATGTATGTTCTTAAAATTTTTATAAATTTACTAAAATTTGTAGACTTAATGTGCACTGGAAGGTTATTAAAATCTACTAAGCCTCGTTGGAATAAACTATTCTGTGCAAATGTTAACTTTAAACTACATGTCCCCCACAAACAACATTTTATACACAATGTGTTTAGGATACATTTTGTTTTTTTTTATCTTGACGGTTACAATCATTGTGTTGAAAAATATTGTTTGCCATACATTGAATAAATTTGTCATACCCTTTATTCTAGTATACCTATTACAGCCCAATATACACCTTAAGATACAATTTTGTTTCTTTTGGAGTACATCCGATAGTACATCTAAGTCCCCTTTGCCAAACATATATAAAATAGATGAACAATAGTTTAAATGAGGGAGTACAATAGTTTTATAAACCAGTATTTTAGACCAGGTGCTCAGGTTCTTCCCTATTCTACATACATAATTAACTTTTTTCGATATATTTTTCATTAAGTTCCTTGAGGAACACCATGTTCATTATTACTTATGGAAGATGTTGCACCCTTGTATCTTGTTTGCTGAGCTCTATCACCGAGGTATTCTGAGAACCATTTCAACACAACTCCCTCAAATCCATACTTTTCCAGTTTTAAAATCAATAGATCACGATTTATAGTCTCGAAGGCCCTCCGAAAATCTAGAAACACAGCACATATGAGTACTTTTTCACTTATAGAAGCTTTCCATCAGTCTGCAAAGCACTTTCGCATGAATATTTCTTCCTGACAGTGTGTAAGTATCTAATTTTCTTCAAGATTTTTTCTCATCTGGCCATTTACAATTGTTCCCAAGACACTGTTGATACCTTCCAGTTCGGGGGGAAACTTCCGTTTTCTAAGCTTGAATTAATAACCTGCAGAAATTTGTCTCCAATTACCTCAAAGGCTAATTTATTAACTTTTACATTGATACCATCCACACTGTTTTTCTTCTTTTTAAGTTTTTTACAATTTTTCTTAACTCTCTTATTCCAGCTGTTGTTTAAATTTATCAAATTCATTTTTAGACGTTTCAATATTTCTCAACACATTCTCTGGTTCGCTCTTATACGCATCTTTTAAGTCATTAAAATTTTCAGCAATTCTTTCATCATTTTTTTCAACATGCCCATCAAAACTAACTATCTTTTATTATGCCCTTTTTGTTATTACCTATGAGGCTCTTTACGCATTTCCACATTTCATTAGAGTCTCCTTTTAATTTGTCTATTTTTTGGTGATTTCGTTCTATTTTGTTTTTCTTTTATCTTTGGTGTTCACCATTTTTTTGTTTTCCCATTGTTACGCTCATATAGAGGAGCATGCTTATCTAACTGTGCAAGTAACTATTTGTACCAGATAGCTTGCTTTTTCATTAGTAGTTCTCATGTTTCTTGGCCACCCATATTCCATGAGATTGATCCATTGGAATTGCAATTCGTTAAAATTTGTCATGTCTTTATAATATCGTATTTGCGTATTTACTTCTGCATTTGAAATGTCTATAGTTATAATAAAGTGGTCCCCTATTTTTGGAGTGAAGTACAAACTATGCCCATGTTTTTCATTCGTTTCAACTTGCACTGTTTTGTTTGTACAATTAGATAAAGCCCATTTCCTCGGACAATGTCTTTTAATTTTTGGGCGTAGAATGTCTGTTTCTCCAAATTAATATTAAGATATCCGGTTATAATAAGTATATCCGTCTTAGCTGCATATTCACTCAATATCTCATCTAGTTTATCCAGAAACTGGCTATCACTTGGAGAATGATATATGTTTAAAATATTATATTTTTGATCCTTTATCCGGACGCTAATTCCCATATTTCTATCGATAATAACGTTTAATATTGCTTTAAATTATTGTGTTTCAGCTTTTATGTATATTGATGTTCCTCCTGTTTGTCTACTTGCCGAGAATGCATGAATTGCTCTATTATACCCTTCAATTTGTATATCGTGGTCTTCTAAGTCATCCGTAATACGTGTCTCAACCAAGCAAACAATTGCAGGCTACCACTGATTGATGACCAATATACAGCACATCCTTTCCTGTGATCTGATTATAAATTTCATGATCCACTTTCATTATCAATACTTCAGACTTTCTTCGTTTATCTTCGTAGATGCTTAGTATTTTTATTAGTCGATCTTTATTAGGTTTAATATTATTTTGTAGAATCATGGTTTCAATCAGTGTTTCTCTATCTTCTGTTAATTTTTTATCAGTATTCGTTATTTTTAATCTGTGATTCTTCTTTTCTGGTCCATATATTTCGTAATCTTTATTTAATTTCTTTTTAAGTTGCCTGTTATATTTTTTATATCTTCCTTCTTACAACTCATTGCAATTCCCCCATCACGTACAAATTTCACCCGTGACACTTCTGAACTAATTGTACCTGGATTTACTTGTTCTTCAATTACCCTTCTTGTAGTAGAATTGTTCTGCTGTTTATCTTTAGGTTTGATCACAATTACCTCATCCGAAATTTTGCTTGCTGCTTCTCTATAACTTCTGTCAGTTAAAAACGATTTTTGCACCTTTTTCTTGTTTAGTTGCTCTTTTAATTCCTTCATAAGTGTCATCATTGATGGTAACTTCTTAATTATGATTTTGCAACTCTTACATAAATAAATTAATATTCTTTTGCAAGGGCATACATCTTATTTCTGACACCGCTAAGCCTGCACATTCCGCATAGATAGATACATTCTATACATAGATCACACTGATAATAATCTGCCTGAATCTCCTTTTTGCACTCCAAACATTTCATTTCATTTCCCTCCATCTCTCTTACGTTTTCCAAATCTTTAACGTGTGTCACTGCAAAAACTCTCAGATCAGTTCGGCTCAACAAAAAAAAAATTGTTTGTGTATAGTCCGATTCAATTGTTCTCCCTTAAAACAACTATAGTTCTGCGCTCAGGCAATATTATGTTATGAAATGTTTGCAAAAATCAGCCCATATAGTAGTGCACCACCAGTGCAAAAATCAGAACTCAGTGGAAAGTATAACCAAACCATCACCGCAAATGAAGGTGGTTCAATAGAAAACCAGCAAACAGAATTATTTAATAATTATATTTATTCAGGCATAAGGCATATCATTAGAAAAATAAAATCAACTAGCGGAGATTAGGAGAGGATCATCACAGACGTAGGCTGCATTCGGAAAAAGTATTGATACATAACAAAAACAAGGATATGTTCTGAAAATTAAATAGGAAGATGTACAACATCTATCATATGATAGCTGTATTGTCTCAGTCACTCCATACCAACGTCTCAACCCTCACGAAAAATTAAGGTGAGTAATTGAAGGTTGCCTAGAGTGAAACGCCTTCGCGACAGAGTTACATATACAAAAGTAAGCAAGAGAAGAAAGCAACAAAGGTGACAGGCCTTATGGGCGCGACATGTGGCTAGGCAGAATATCGATGGACCGAGGTAAACAACGAGGAGCGTCGGCAGAGCGGTTAAGGTATACCTATCGTTAGATAAACAAATAATGTAAAGCGATTGAACTAGATCAGTAGAAGACAGATACATAGAAGGAAACTGAAGACTCCTATATAAAAGAGGGGGCAAAGAAAGAAGAAACAGATTATTTATGTTGCAAAATGGGAAGTGATAATAACTGTATATAGCTGTACCCAGTGGATCGACACTACTCACGTATACTCGTTACATCTTAGGCCACTTCTGCTTCATCACTCTTCGGCTACATGAATATAAAAATATATCACGCAGTTGCGATGGACTCTTTCTAAGTTATGTTTATTTGCTATGCGGTTCGTGATATAGACCATTAAAAAACTTTTTCGACCTATCCTCAACCTATGGATATGGACAAACATTAAATTAATTTGTGTAATAATATTAGTAGAAATCTCAAGGGACGGTATTTCTTTTGTTTATCCTCATACTCGTACTCATCGCATTTATTAGTTCCATAACATATACAATTATACTATAATCATATACAATAAATTGCCCAATTGGACGTAGAACATGTCGGATTACACAATAACAAATAAAATACCTAATGCTAATTTTAAAATAATATAAAAAATACAAAATGCAAAACAAAATGATATTTAACTTAAAGACATACAGTTACAGTTACATAATAATACACACTAAAGTTTAAAGTTTATTCAAGCTGGTCACCATAAAATTCCTCCACGGAGTAGTAGGCCCTCTGAAGTATGTGGTGTTTTAATTTATGTTTAAAAATATTTGGTTGCAAAATTTTCCATTCTGAAGGTAGTTTATTAAAAAAATTTATAATTGAAAATTGAACATTGTTTGATGTAAGTAAATTTGCTTTTAACATTGACAAGATCAGTCTTTCCTCTTGTATTTTATGTATGCTCCCTCATGTTATCCAGAAAGAGGTCAGGATTTTGCTTAACAAACAATGCTGCATCTAAGATATATTGACTAAAGAGGGTTAAGATATTGTGATCTTTAAATATAGGTTTACAGCTGCCTGTTTGATGTTTGGCAAAAATTGCTCTTTAACACCCTTTCGGTGCAATAAGCACTCTATCGGCTGCAGCACTGCCACTCCAAAGTACAACTCCATACCTCAGTCTAGATTGAATGTATGCATGGTATGCTGTTAATGGCACCTCAACATTTATATCCCGTGCTAATACCCTTAAGCCATAGCAGTGTCAAGATATTTTACCTGCTAAATAGTCAATATGAGCACTACGGTTCAGTCGATAATCCACATTCACCCCCAAAACTCTTGTTGATCTTGGAGTAGAATCCCAATCTTTTCTATAAGAGAAATGAATTTATTTGAGTTTTTCAACATTAAGAACCAAATTATTTGATTCCTGCAATGAATCTAACGTAATATGAATTTTATTGTTTAGCTCGTCCAATGATGCCGCCGGAAAGACTATTGAGGTGTCATCTGCAAACTGAATTGTAAAATGATTGGTTATGTTTGTAATCTCATGTGTGTAAATAATGTGGTCCAAGGATTGATACTTGTGGTATTCCTTTTCTTAACAAGACTAGTGGTTGATGATAATATTTCCCCCTTTGATATCAATAATTTGTTGTTGTCTGTTATATAAATAAGATGTCATTAGATGTAAAGGAATTTCCCTCAATACATATCTCTCTAGTTTTACTAGTACTACCTCATGGTTGACACTATCGAATGCTTTCGATACATCTAAATAAATTGTCACAGTCTCATTCCGAGCATTAAGAGAATCGAGAATTTTAGTCAGAGCTTTATAAATTGCTCTTGTGGTACTTTTCTTTTTTCTAAATCCATTTTCAAATGTAGAGAGTAAATTAAATATCCAGTATCAAAAAAAGAGATGACACGTTCATAAATTACTTTTTCAAATATTTTCCTAAAGTTATTCAAGAGTGCGATAAGCCGAACATTTTTAATTTCAAAAGTTTCACCCTTTTTGTAGATTGGAATTACTTGCACCACTTTGAGTTTATCTGGAAATACTCCTGTGGTGAGCATTAAAGTAATTAGTGTGAGAGTGGTTCAATTTCTTCTGCTACATTCTTTATTAAGATTAGGATTTGATCTTTTCCTACTGACTTTTTATTTTTTAATTTTGATATAATGTATTTAATCTCATTAGCACTTGTTGGCTTTAAAAATAAGTTTTTGCATGAACAGGGATATTTTTATGAATCATATCTATATTTGTATTCATATCACGACAGAGATTTATGTAGAAGTCATTTATTTTATCTAAAATAGTGTTTATTTGGGTGTTTATCAGGCAAATAGTGACTCTTTTCTTTTTTCCCCTTTTCCCTGTATCCAGTTGAGTGTCCATATTGCCTTTCCTGAATTTTATGAGGTTTGTAAAAAATTAATATTTTTTTTCTTTGATTCCCTTATAAGTGATCTAAGATATTTGTTTTTGTTTTCTAATGAAACTTTAATCCCATGAGTCATCCAGTACTTGGGTTTTTTAGGCTTTCTTTTGATAATTTTTTCAGGAAAAATAAGGTTGAAGTGCTGAGAGACAATGTTACTAAAAATTTCATATGCCCTGTTTGCTTGTTGTTGGGACTAAACTGCACCCCCAATCCACTCTCTGAAGTTCATATATTGAAATAATCTGCTGCATGAGAAAAAAACGTTTTTTATAAGGCATGAAGTTGCATTCCGGGGAAACAACATGCATTATCCTCAGTGAAGAATAGTTTTGTAATGTGAATATTATAGCTGACAGATTGAAAGAATATTTGATAGTATTTGGAGAAAAAAAATCAATATTGCCCTGTAGATAGCAATAACTACCACCGCAGAAGACCCACCCATACCATTGAGGAGGATTCCAAAATACCTTCCACGTTTATCAATCGTATGTCCATTTCTTCTTTGGCCTCAAAACTGGAGAGTACAAAAATGGCAAAGGCTCCATGGCTAGATACCTTCCTTGCAAAGGTGGACGTTGGCCTATATCCAGTCAAGTCCATACACTGGACTGCCGTTTCAGTGAACAAATGCTCGATTACTGCGACAAAAGTGGGTTGATCCATTCCTTCCAGCACGGCTTCTAGTTCTAGAATTTTATTTCTCAAACATTGCATATTTTGGTGGAAAACTATTTCAATCCATTATCTTTTCCTTTATGCTCACAGGCACCCCCAATTTGAATGAGGTCTTTTGTCCATCTTTTTTTGTGTGCATTTTCTCGCAATACACACCTTCCCATGTCTTGAGCTTTTATAAAACCCCTGATGTGGTTTACTACCGTAGCAGTTAAAAATTCAGATGAAAATACCCAGTGCTTTTTCTCCGCTACCTGTAGCACGTTCTGGTTT